>VYZS01100415.1:93400-156079 GCA_013400695.1 Neodrepanis coruscans | reverse complement strand
GGGAAACCTTGTACATCTGAATAATAAATATGTGGTGGCTGAGGGCGGTGGGAGTTCAGCAGGGAGTTTTTTTACACAACCTTTATTTTGCAGCACCTGTTTTTTTTTTTAGAAAAGTGATGTGCCCCCCAGTGAGAATGGTTGTGCCACTCAGATAGTCCAAAAGTTTTAGCCTGCATTAAAATAGATACTGCTTGAAGTGACATACACTCTAAACAAAGGTCATGGGCTTAAAATATCACAAGATGACTTCTAAACTCTGGCTGTAAAAACTTAAAATTATGACTAAGGTGAGGTAAACACCTTCAAAACTTGCACTGCTTTTGTGTGTTGTTGGTGTAGCTGCTGGCACGTGCTGGATGAACCAGTGTAGACCTCTTAGTTTGGTGGTAAATTGCTTTGTTTTGTCACTTGGTGCTCAAAAACCAAGGGCAACCCATTCGCTCATGTACTTTAGTTGTCGCTGCCTGACAAAGGATATATAGCAAATTACAGGGGTCTAAGGGGAACTGGAGACCCAAACTTTGAGGGAGCAATGGGCCTCATGTACTTCTTGAGGGCTGAGCTCCAGCATGCCTTTGTCCCTGCAGCTGTTGGCTTCCTGTATCACAGCAATAATTAGTTATGCTCTGGCCACTCGTTTAAAAGGATCTTTTTTATTTTATAAACATTTGCTGTGCAGTAACTGTCATTCCTGTTGGAATAAGGCCATTTGTAGAGATGCTCCCAATTACCACCTGCTCTTTTTCTTTCTAAGCAAAATACATTCTTACCTAATTTAACCTCCCACAGAAATTGCTTTGAAGTTGTTTTCTCTTTGTACCTTGGCTCACTGCTATCCCTTTTCCCTCTGACCACCCTAACAAACTGCAGTTGTCCTTGTTTGTCCTTTAAATTACCTACTTCTGGGGAGAAAGCCTACTTGCTCGGTTTGCCCCAAATGTTTTTGTAGTCGACTTGTGTAAGAAAAGATTACTTTCCTGTAGTATGCCTCAGCCCTTTTCTTTGTTTCCTAAGCTGCTATTTGTGGTTCTCCCACTTTCATTAGAGTTTCAGTACAGTTTCTGGATCCTGTCTGTCCATCCTCCTCCTAATCCAGGCCTGCTTGGATTTCTGTGCTTTTCTCTGTGCTGCTGAGCCCTCTTTTCCAGTACTTTGTCCCTCCAGGAGAGATACCTGTGTCTGAGCTTCATTGTAGTTGTTGTCCCAAGTTCCCTCTCAGGCTGGAATAAAGTGCTTATGATTTTTACTTTAATATAATTTTGCTCTAAAAGAGGGGAATATATTAACACCTTTTACAACTTGCCTGCCTCTCTGGACATAATGTTTGCCTGTCTTTCAAGCTTTTATTTAGCAGTGATGTTTTTGTCTTTTCAGATTCCTTAAGGCTTTTTTTTTTTCCATCACTGAAGAATTTCTGCCCCAGCTCCTCCTGTGGAAGCCTCAAGGTGCTGCTTGTTCTTGTAGGAGCAAATGTTCTCCCCCACTTTAGCTGGTGGAGCATCTGTTTCTGTGGCCAGTAGTGTTGCTCTTCTGACCTGTTGCTGCTGTGAGCAAGCAGATGTGTGAGAAAGGTGAGAGAGTTTCTCTTTCCTGCAGCCAGGACTTCCTTGGGAACAGGCTGAGTACTTGTCTGGAACCTCTATCCAGCCCCTGCCTCCTGGGCACTGGGGTTGAGTTGCTGAGAGTAGTTCTGAAGTGTGCCTTGTGAATTTGGAGAGGATAGAGGGGAGGTCTCCTTGCCTGTTTTGTGAATAAAGCAAACCTTGAGGTTGCTGGCTGACTCAAATCTGCAAGCAGTGAGTTTTGATGCAGTGAGGACATGGAAGTGCTCTGAAGAGCTTTTCTTTTTGCTGTGGTCTCAGCCTCGGGCTCTTCCTTGTGTGTGCTGAGGGAAGCTGGGAGGGTACAGCTGGATCTCATGTGAAGTTCTCACCACCTCTCTTCTCCTGTTAGGCTTTATGCAAGTATCAAATAACTTGGGAAAGAGGCTGGTGGGAACTGATGGCAGAGGGATGATTTTTCAGAGCTGTCCTCTGGATTTCAGCCCGAGAGCTGAGTTGCTTGGTAAATTGTTTCCTCCTGTGTGTACTGGCTCCGAGAAGTGTGTCTTGTATCTGGGAAACTGCTATGTTGTTCTCTAGCTCTTTCTGTGTTTTGGGTAGGTGTTTCGTCCTCTTGGTTTGGTTTTTAATGTGATTCCCCCTCACCAAGACTTGCTTGGGATTGTGAGTGTGTGGGGCAGTTTCTTTTCTTGGGCAGTTTCAGGTGAAACAGCAAGCTGTCCTCCACATGCAGGTCAGGCTCAGTCCTTGTGGTGCAAACAGGGCAGGCACAAATCCAGCCATCCTGCCAGCAGGCTGAAAATTGGCAAGGGTTTAGGAGTGTATTTGCAGATTTGGGTGAAAAATTACTTCTTCTACTAGAGCAGAAGCAAAGGTGATTGGAGTTGGGAGATCTTACAGTTTTCTCTGGTGCAGCTAGTGAGTGAAGAACATCCGTGTGCTGGTCCAGTGCAGAGATGAGCAGCATTCATTTTTCCTGACAAGCTGAGACTGACAGCTACTGGTTTGAAAGGGTGGATGTAGATTGAGGAGACCTTTATAAACGTTGAAGCTATTTAAAGTGTGTGTGTGTGTGTGTTAGGCAACGTAATGCCTTCTATTTGTACTCACCCTGCTGAAGGTATTTTTAAGGCTTCTTAAACCCCAAATAAGAATATTTTTAGAGATTATAAAAACAAATAATGAGGTGTTGGGGGAATTAGGCTTGGAAGCAGCCCTTATTGCTCTGAAGCTTGCTGGGAAGGGGACTGTTTCATGCCCTCTTAGCTGAGCCCTTGTGAAAGAGGCTCTGGGACAGACACCGGGCTCCTCTTGGAACCAGCCATCTCCAGCTCAGTTGGGTGGAATGCTGTCCTGTCTGGTTATCACTTGCTCTGCTGAGGCTGCTCTGTTGCCCACAGCAATTCCTCTGTGGCAGCAGCTTGAGAAAAGGGAACTAGTGGGTACAGAAGTGATTTTGGTGTCTGCTGGGCAAGGGGGTAGGAGGAGATGGATAGGAGATGGTAGGGTGGGGGCTCTGAGAGAGATGGATAGGAGAAACCTTTCCAGTGACGATATAATTCCTCTATTAATACAGGCAGCGGATTTAATTCGTGCTGCCAGGGCTGGGACAAAGCTTGGAGCAGGTGCACACCCAGAGCTTGCTTAAGTTGGATAGGTGCCTGCTGAAATGT
This sequence comes from Neodrepanis coruscans, assembly GCA_013400695.1. Classification (NCBI taxonomy): domain Eukaryota; kingdom Metazoa; phylum Chordata; class Aves; order Passeriformes; family Philepittidae; genus Neodrepanis; species Neodrepanis coruscans. Next base: position 152,841 of record VYZS01100415.1, on the reverse strand, counting down.
TTATCAAACATGAGAATAAAAGGAAGAAGGTTGTATTTAACTTCTTTTTTTTGATGACATGTTTAAAAATAACTTAGTTTCTAAAGTCAGCAGCAGTTACAACCAGGGTTTGAAAAATGGACTTGGCACTTGCAAGCCACAGTGGGAAACACCTGTGCCGCAGTCGCCCTGCAGCAGGAAGGGATAAAATGGTTGGGTGCTGCTCATGTACTGTGGTGTTTGTTGGCTGTTGCAGCAGGATTCTCCTTGAGTGCTAAGGTTGCCTTCACTCTCACTGCTGCTCTGTTCTTACTCTTTCATCAGGAGACAGAATTTGGCTTGATGTCTGTATTTCACTGCTGTACAAGCGATCCTGAGCCTCTGGAATAGAAAAGAATGAATCTAGTTAGTCTTAGATCAGTTTTACCCCTGTAAAACTATGGCATGCAGTTGAGGCACTGATGCTGCATCCAAACTAAGGAAGACACTACTGCACTAATGTGCTAATTTTATACTCTTACTTGGCAGGTTGCCTTTGTAATCAAAGGGCTGGAAATTTTTCAGTTTGAACAAAATGTTCTAAGTAGCTGTGCTCTAGGTGGAAACGAATTTGATACGGGATACTGCCTTCAAGAGAAATCCATCTTTCCGTATCTTTGTGGGCATAGTCATTCTAACTAAATTTCACTTTCCTGACTAAGTGAAGCTGTAGCCAAGATCTGAGTAAGTGTTACCTGTGGAGTTTCCTTAGCAAAGGTGCCTCATCACTCTGCATTTCATGGGAACGGAGAGAAGGGGATGTTTTCAGAAAGTACCTGGAAGCTTTAGGAACAACAGTTGCAATGAGTTTCAATAGAACTATCCTGGTCAAAATACAAAAGCATTTTTTAAGGAAGCTGGAAAGAGAATATCCTGGTGAGTTGTACAGTACCTGACTCGTGGAGATTATGGAGTAGGGAGTAAATACCTGATTCTTATCAATAGTGTAAAAGTAATTAGAAGCGTCTTTGTTTTTGCCCTTGGTTTTTTTGCCCTTTGTTTACTGACTAGACAACACAGGTATCCAGACTTAGTTTTTCCAACAAAAATGTCTATAGGAGTAGAACAAGCACAGAGAAGTCATGTTTTTATAAAGTGGTTTGAAATGAAATGTTAACATAAAGGCCATGCTATGTTAGTGGAAAGCTTAAAACAAATGGCAGAATTGCTTTCAGGCTGTATGAAACATGCCTTTCCATTGCCTTCTGATTTTTTTTTTTTAAAGTAGCTTCCAGTGTTCATGAATCTAATATAGAAATTTTAATACACTATTTTCTAATGAGCCTAAAATTTCTCCTGCAGTACTGTAATGAGAGCTGGCTGCTAAACTTTTTTGCTTTGAGTTTAAGATGAAACAAAACTCTGTGTGCCATATGTTAAAAGGACAAGCTGACTTGACAACAAGAACGTGTTTTATCTTCTGCGTTTTGGCAAGACTGTGTAGTCTTGGAGGGCAACTGTAAGGGGACAGAAATCAGTGAAGATTCAAGAATGATGTGAGAAGGACTTGAGGTCAGCATAGCTGGAAGCTGAGTGTTTTAGATGGGAGGTGGGGAACAGGAAGAAAACCAACCAAGAGCAGCTGGAAAGTGGCAGTGGGCAAAACGTTAACAAAAAACCCCTCATGCTTTTACTGTCCTCTTCTAAAGATACTTGGCTGTTCTTTCAGTTGTTTTGTCACTGGATGAATTAAATACATGGTTACTACTTCAGGTGAGTGCAAATCCACACTTCCCACACATTGGAGAACATGCTCTTGAATTGAATCCCTGAGATCAGGGGACAGCCAGGCTGGTGGGCTGGTGGTGGAAGGGAAACTACCTTCATGTCCATTTCAAACTGGCCAAAGGCTCCTGTATCTGAAGGCCTGAGACATCCACATTGGGCTGAGCTATTGCTTCTGCCCGGAGCAGCTGTTCTTGTCTGTGTTGGGGGCTTACATACATGGCTGGGTGCTGCTCTGGCATCCTGGGCAAATACACAGCATGCTTGGTGTTGGGAGAGCCAGAGCTGTCCTGTCCTTCCTTTCTCTCCTGCCAGGGAAGGAGAGCTGTGGCTTTCTTTTCTCACATGCCAGACCTGCAGCTGCTCAGGCCATTCAGTTCAAACTCTTCTTTGCTGTGACTTTTGTTCTACTCTTCCCAAAAGCCATTTACGTGGAAATTGAGGACTTACATAGTGGGGTGCATGTTGCATTCCATGCCTGCTGTTGTTGCTGTCACTTGTGACTTCTTGTGACTCTCAGCAAAGTGTGATGTCCCCACAGCACTGTTTGCCTGGCCCTGCTGTGCTGGTCACCATGGAGCTAATGACTTGCTTGCCATAGCCTGTGATGAAGGTGTGTGTGGGATTGCAAGTGTACATTTCTGCCATCCTGTCAGTGTATTTTACTCTGCTGTTTGTTGCCCTGCTTGCCCTTTGAAGCCAAGCAGCGTTTCTTTGTACTGCCATCAGGGCATGGGGACCTCATGGATGATTACCTGGACTGTGGCAGGCTGCTGGAAGTGTGAGTGAGCCTAATGAACTGCTGGCTCTGGGGAATGTGCCTGAGCCAGCTGCAGGAAGAGCCGAACACTCTAAGTCCCCATGCAGACTAGCTCAGCATGACATTCATCTGAGTGTAGTTGCAAGACATGTGCTTTGCATGGTCTGGAGTCTGAATTAAATTCTGAGTGGGTCTTCTAAAGTCTTGTTACTTCAGTTTAGGCTTGAGTTTTACAGTACAGGTCTTGTTCCTCTGTCTGTGTTTTACTCCATGTAAATTCTTGGCTAAATCCTTGTTTGAGTTAAGGGGCCCTTAACAGCTTTCTCTTCCCACCTCTAAACCTCCCTTCTTTCCAGACTCCTCCCTTCATGTCTCAGCAGCACAAAGCATCCTATCTTTTTCAGAGGTAGAAATGTTATTGCCTGCATTCCTAGACCTCTCTTGAAGCTGGGACAAGCATTCTCTAATTTGGATCTTGTGAGTCATGCCTGTTCCTATTCTTTGTGATGTGATACAGCTGGACCCCCCTTCTCTGAAAACCAAGAAGTACTGCAGCCTCTCATACACTGTTCCTGTGCCACGTCTTCAGAGCAGGACCCTCCTCTACCATTGGGGTGTTCTTTGCTGCAGCAAGTGGTTAGTCTGGTGCTGAATTTGGTCAGAGATGGCCAGGACTCTGTTCAGAAAGAGCAGGCACTTTGTGCTGGTGCCATCGTTAGACAGGCATGAGATCCCTGTTGTACTTGGATCACAGTACAGTTACACGCTGTTGTTTCACAGATGTGCTCCTGTCACACAGCTGTAGGATGACAAGGCTTTTCTTGCCAAAGCAGATGTTTAAGAGACTTTTTAACTTACATTGTAATGCACTATCTCCATGCAACAGAGTTGGAGTCAGAGTAGGGGCTAGCATTGAAGGAGGTGGTGGGAATGCTGCCTCCGAATAGCCACGAATAAATATTCTTTGGTTATGGCCAAGCATGTAGAATGTTAGTGAAGCGAATGAAGGAATGAAATAATGATCATGGACAAACCCTGGAATGATTGGACAGGGGAAGCTGTCAGCACATCAAAAGTGGCCCTTCTGTGTAGATGTCTGACTAATTGGCAGTGATGGGAGAAAGAGCACGTAGGATGCCGGGATGTGACATGAGCCTCTGAAGGCTCTCGGGGGCATATCTGGCCACTGGAAGTGGCTTGCAAAGCTGACTGATAGGCTCCTTCCAGGGTTTGGGTGCGTAGGAACAAGAGGTGGGCAGTGGCAAGGGAAGAAAAATAACTTGTTCCCCTCCTTCAGACATTTAGACTGTAAGAGTATGAGATTGTGGTGGGAATAGGGAAAATGGATGTTACTGCCTGCAGCGTTTGTGGCTCTTGTTGTACTTACTTCTATTCACATAAAGCTTGGAGCTTGGGACACCTGTGTGCCACAGGGAAAGTAGAAACTGTTCCCATTCAGAACAGAACTGTCAGCCACAGTTAATCCAGGCAGTAAGATGAGTGGTTAGCACCTCTATTCTGTATTTGTGTTCTCCGTAGCTAAGCCTTCATCAAGTTCTTAAGGTTTGCTTTCTGTTTGCCCCCAGCTGGGTCACCTCTCTTTGTGTAGTGGAACCTGGGCTTGAATAAGTGAGAAACCAGTCAGGAGGGGTGCCAGCTTAGGATACAGATAATGTGGTGATGTTTCTTCCTTTTCCTCCTCCTTTTGGCCCAATGTCTTCAAAACTTGTTCTGAAAAAGAATCCTCCAGTTGATTTTTCAAGTGGGTGAACAGGCAAGTCTCCCCCTAATGAGGGAAGGTAGGCTTGGTTTAGGGTGCTCTGCTGTGCAGCGAAGAACAGGGACATCTGAAGGTAAGAGGTGGTGATGGGGAGAAGACTCTAAAAAGAGCTTGGTTTCATTAAGCAAAGTCACCTAAAATCCTGACACGTGAGAATCATTTCCACTTGGTGTAGACTGTGACAGGTGTTTCACCATAGGAAACTCATTGCTTGACTTCCAGTGTGACCTTGGGCAGAAAGCTGAACGTTTTAGCTTCCTCTGTTTTACGTTAAAGCTGCCTGTGTTGTTCAGTATGAGGGTAAGGGTAGAGTGGACAAAGGTGTGTGAATCAAGGAGCATGAGAGAAGAAAACAGCAGCCTGAGAAGAATTACTGCTTTGAGGGAGGGCTGGAATCCTCGCTGTCTGATTTGGTGACAACTAAGATGGGAAGAGGAGATGTCAGTGTTTGTGGTCTGTCATATTAACAGAACTGATGCATCTAAAATTTGGTCTGACCACAGCAGATTAATTCACGTTCTGGAGGTAGAATAGGAAGAAATTTTACTTTTTAATCTGTCTTCCCAAAGTCAGAAGTGTTTCTGGCTGCAGGGTAACTAAGGTGCATTATCTATTCCACTGTGAATTCCTTGTAGAGACAAGTGTGCTTCCTCTGGCTTTACTGCAAGGCAGAGCAGGTGCAGCCAGTGCTCTGCTTGCTTGGCCATCTCAGGGAGGAGCCTGTGTTTGTGCACTGGCGGGGAGGGAGAGGTTTCTCTAACAGGGAAGGTAGAAGCTAAATTTACATGTTTCTCTTTCAGGCTGCTTGGAAGGAAGAGAAATATATAGTAAATAAATGTGTGTGTTGGGGTTTTAGACTGTTGTGCCAGACCTATTCTGTCCCTTGTGAGTAGCTTTGTGTCTGAAAGTTTAACTCCTTCCTTCTGCCTGTAATGGGGGATGAGGGATTGGAAGATTTCCTGGACTGTACAGCTCTGTAAGGGCACTTTTCTCTGGGTTACCTTACCTTTCTAGTTCCTGATGCTGCCTTTCTTGCTTGCTTATGCAAGAAAAACTGTTCCCAGGGACCACTGGAGTTGGGGAGTTTTCTGCTCTGATTGCTTTAGTGTCTCTCTTTCTGGATGCCACTGCTGTGGGTGAAACCTGGCATGGTGGAGCTGCCATAGCCCTGGAGCAGGGGGATTTTACTGGCTCCAGAGAAACACTCTTACCCCTTAATACAGTGTTTGGAAGGTGTTTCTTGGCAGTTTCTCTTTCAAGCTTTTTTTCTGTTACTATTTCAACAAAGGGTTTCTAAGAATCTGGACACCTGTACCCTGAAAATCTTTGGGGGGAATACAGGATACCAGAGAAGGTAGTGAAACTCTTCAGGCAGTGTGTTTTAGCATGTTGGATTCAAGCAAGTGCCTGAAGCCCAGAATTTCTGGTACTCAGAGGCCCCATAGACTGCAAAAGCTGGAGAAGGAAATGTCAAGTGATGGTAATAGAAGCATGTTCAGTTCTTCCAGACTGCTCTCTAGCTGCCTGCCTAAGTAAACACTCTCTGCATCAGTCACCCCATTCATTGTCTTATGCCTCTGAGCTATGCTAATTGTCCCCATGATGGTGCAAAACAGGAATGAATTCAAAATCTTTATTAAATGACAACTACAGAATTATTTCCTGCTAAGTGATGAGGGGACAGCTGGTCTACAGAGACACCACGGCATTTGTCAAGGTAGCCAGAGGGTGCTGAGTGCCTACCAGATCTACCAATAGTCTCTTGTAGTGGAGCTCAGGTTTGTTCCAGTCCACTCTGTGCAATGTGTGTCTGTGTAATGTGCTGTTGTTTGGAAATCTTAACAGAACTTGAGTTCAGTTTGCTTATGGAAGGGAGAGATTAAAAGCAGGTCCTAAATGTGTCTGCTGTGGTCTGTGAAAACCATGGTCTATTGGATAGTGAAATTATCTTCCTGGGCTCAGTTATAATGGAGCCTTAGGGCATCTTGAAGGGAATAAGCTCTTGTTACTCTGATATGGAGGCATAATTTAAGGAGGCCCTTCTCAGTGTTCAAGGCCTCCTGGTGACCTACTTTACTATGAAGAGTTGCTATTGTGACATGGACAAGCAGGAGCTGGTCCAAGGCTATGACCAAGTACACCAGGCTGGAGTTTGACATGTGTACTATGACAGATGGGCACACAGGTGAGCTGAGAAGAGGGCAAGAGCTCGGAGTAGCTGGAAGAGCTTCTGATGGATCTTGCAGCCCAGCAGACGTTGTCCTAATCAGCATCTTGTGCAAATGGCTTGCAGGGAGAAGGATGAAATAAACACTGGCTCATCAACCTGCTTGCTAGTGTGCACCTAGGGGTCTTGAAAATGTACTTTTGTAAGGCATATTACCAGCTATGCTGAGCATTTTATGTCTCTGACAAATTGGTCTGTAGCTGTTCCTTGGTTATCGTAAGACTTTTTGCAGGGTGTGTTTATCGCTCTGTCATAGATCATCCATCCAATGACAAGAATCCCCTCAACTTACTCCTGGGAACTTGCTTTTGAGTTGTCAGAATTGGAACACTGTGGTGGGCTAAGCAGTACGTCTGAAGTGTGTCGTGCTGGCTTGGCCCCTGCTTGGCACAGTATGTGCAGAGGAACCTGGGTGGAGGCTCTGGGTGCAGGAACAGTCGCTGGAAGCCTGGCTGCCTGCTGCTTGTGTCTTCTCAGCTCTGTGAAATTTTATACTTTTCAGTGAATGATCTTTCTCAGTAATTGGTCCAGGGACTTGGAAGAAAGAGGCGTGCAGCACCGTGTTCTGCTGTAGAGCTGCTTGCAGGGGAGCACAGAGCAGTGTTGCTGGTATTTCGAGAGCAGTCCTTGAGTCCCATCATTAAGTACACCGTGACTGGCTCTGATCAAGGGCTTGGAGGCTGCCTCTGTCGCTATGCAAAGCTCTTTCCTCATGGCTTCATCAATTGCAGCTTTAAAAATAAACTTGGAATTATTGGCTGTGTGCAGGCTTGTGATGGTCGGATCCGCTGTTAGTTCATCTTTGAGATGGAGGTGTGGGTCAGCTGCTGGCAGGCAGAAATCCCTGATGCGGGTGCTGTGTGACCAGCAAGCCCCCACCCTTCTACAGCAGAACTTGCTGGGAGGCAATTTGGAATAACTGTACAAAGCACAGCTCTGCCAATATATAGCAGGATATGTACTGGGAATGCTTTGGGGATGCTTTTGGACTTAGCTGCTATGGAGTGAATCCATGAACTTCAGAGTGCAAATGCCATGAACCAGAGCCCAGCTAGGTCAGTGGAACCAAGTCCCTGTGGGTCAGAGGACTGTAGGCTGGACTTATATTGCCATTTATCCTCTTCCCTATTTATCATGTGAAAGAATTGGGTTTTTTTTCCTCCTGTTGGTTTTATGTAGTTGGTTTTAATCCACTGTATTGTCTTATCCTGTCACCTGTGATTCTCCAGAGTTGTAATTTGGCAGGAGACTTGATTAAAGCTTAGCAATATGTTAAAATATTTTTTAATACTCTAGGAGCTTTTATAATAAGAACAAGAAGATTCCTAGAAGCTGAATGTCTTCATTTGCTTAGCTTTTTGTTTTACTAGCTGTCTCCAGTGATCTTTGTCAGGCAGTTCACCTGGTGCTGAGGTAAGACTTGCTGTTCTGAACTTTTTAGAATTGATTCTGTCCACCTGCCTTCCAAAGGTGTTCTGTACTTGGCACTGCAGAGTCGCAGTGCCTGGTTAGAATAAACTTGTGGCACATAAGGAAGGGACTGGGGAAACTGGGGAGAAGACTTGTGTCTGAAACTGCAAAGGCATAGGTAGCCTTCTTTGTTATGGCTATTAGCTTGCTTTTCTTTCTAGTTCATTAATTTACTACTTCATTTTCCTGTGCATTAGTCTTTGAAATATTGCTAGAAAAGGATAGGCAGAGATGCAGTTTCCTCTGTTCTGAAGTCTTAACAGAGATAGATCATTAGCTTCTCTGTAACTAACTTATCCTCCTTAACTACTGCTCTTTGTTCCTGGGTTTTCCAGAAGATCTTGCTGACTTGCGTCAAAACAGGAAGTCTGCAATGCTCTAAATAACTGGGTGGTTCAGTCTGATTTTCTTCATCCAACACTTCACCAGACAGAGTTAAAATTCCTTTTTGTTGGCATCAGTCATCCTGAGCTAGGCATGTAATAACCTATCAGTTTCATTATGGAGAAATGTGGGATTTGAGGAAGAGTGGGGTTGGTCCTGCCTTGTCCTTCTGCTGTATTTTGGCAATATTCCCTAGAAAGGTACTGTATGTGAAGACATTGCAGAACGTCAGAGCATCCTTCTGGATTCAGCCTGACGGTTGAGATCTGTCTTAACCTGACTGTAGAAAAAGAGGGTTTAGTTCAGCAGCCTCTGAGGAGCACACCAGATGGACACAAAGGATTTTGGTTTCCTGGTGAAGTTCTGCTGCTGAATTGATGCAATCATACAAATATAACCATGGAGCAACTTCTTTCCACTGCAGGAGTGGGTATAATGTGGTGCAAGTCCTTCTTCACTGATAACTGCTCAGTTTAACTTGCCCTTGTCTTCCATACCTGTAGAGAAATTGCAGTTACCTCATGACTGCCCCTGCTTGGGGTAGCAGTGGTGGGTAGAATAACTGTACCCTGCAGTGAGATTTCTGGATGTAAGAACTTCCTGGACTCCTATTGATAACTCAGGTATATGGGTATCATGATCCTGCTATATTCTGTTAGTAGTTTAAGTAAAGCTTAAGCTGTGTAGCCCATCTCTGGCTGCAGATCTGCGCAGGGTTCTGCCTTATTCTTTGTCTATTAGTAAGCTTTTCCTGTATGAGCTGAACTAGGGTGTGAATTTAATCTGCTGTAGTTAAGGTTTTATAACCCTTACAGAGAAAGTCCACTCACCTTTTATTAGCTTGCTTTCCCCTTCCTCTCTTCTCTTTTCCTGTGGGGTCTCCTATTTTGATGGGTGTTTGTGAAACCTTGAATGATATTTGTGAAGCTGCAGACTTTCCTGGGTAGGCAAGGCGTCTCATATCTTACTAGATTCCATTCTGATGCTGTGAGCCTTGAGGACACCTTTCCTTTGTCCTGCTGGAATGAATGGTTTCTGCTCCTCCTTTGCCCCATCAGGTCAGGAACCATTTCATGGAGCTCTCTGATATCTAGGTCCTTGGAAAGGTCTGTGTCTGAAGGAAAAGGGACAAAGCTACCAAGGGAATTGCCCAAGTAACTGGCCTGACACTCCCATTAGCTTTGGAACTGGATGTGCAGCTGCTGGTGGTGTCTGCACTGGAAAAGTTATGACATAATTGGGGGTGTGACTGCAAAGCACGGTAGCTCTCCTGCAGGACTTCACTTTTCTTCTAGTTTGGGGTTTTTTTCCCCTTCAAAAAAGACATTTTTGTAGTTCAGTCTGCTGTGGAAGTTGTTCTTCAGCAAACACAGTAATCTGCCTGCATTGGTAAACTATTAACAGCAGATGATTCATTCTTTGGGTTGTGATGGATGCTATGGCCATCAGGAGGGAACTCGAATTGACTTTCTGTGGTCTTCTCACTTTGAATTTGTGCATGTACAGCAGTTCCTTTTGCCATGGAGTGTGGAATGCTGTCCAGAACACGGCCTTTAGGCTTTCAAGCCCTCTGAATGTGTGTCTGCAAAGTGCTGAGTATCACCATGTGCTGATGGCAGGAGCAAATCGAGCCGCTGAGGTAAAATGACTTCTGCTCCAGGGAACAAAACATGGTTTTCCAATAGCATCCCTCTTCCATGTTCAGTCACTTTCTGTGGTAGTCAGAAATAAATCCATTTTTGTACAGCTTTTTCTTCAGAACTGCAGTGCATAAGCATTCTAGCAGGCGATCTAAGCATTTGTTGAAGCCGGGCTTGAGAGGAGAAAACATGGGGCTTCTGGCTGCAAAGCAGCTCAGGAGAGTAAGGTCTTCATGAATCAGTAATGAAATGCAGGGAGTCCCATTCCAAGATCTTTTAGGTCTATGAGAAGAAAATAATACCCTTGGGGCTTTTGTTTGTTTTAATAAGTGAATAAAGTGTTTTTATGGGTGTCCTGTGAACTCTGGGCTCAAAGTCAGAAGGTCATACTAACACATATAAGTAGAAATTATGATAGAAATTATGTATTAGGACTGGTTCATGGGTGGTAGCATTGTGTTTCATGAAGGCCAGATACTTCTCTAGGGCAAGATTCAGTACATGAAACAACTCATAATCTGTGGAAAAGTTATGGATGCAGCGTACTCAATATGAGAACTTGATAGGGAAAAAGAGTAAGTCATTAGCTCTCAGAATCCACTTGCCCCTCCCCAAGTCCAGTGTAGAAAAATCAGAAGAGATCTTCTTCTTATATATTTAGTTTTGAAAGTGAAAAGCCTTAAATGGAGATGACCACTTCAGTTAAGTTATTCTGAATGTTTTCTGTCACTAATTAATTGGATGTTTGCTTCACTATAAAAAAAGGAAATTGGTACATATGAATTTAATTAGTGATAACATGGGATCAAAATTACTTTTTGTCCTTGCTGTTTTCATGTCACAATGAAGGACACTTTTATGTAGACTGGGGTGTAGTACTTGTTTCTTCATGTTTGCATTCTGGCACTAGGTCTTTATTTGTGTACTGTTTCAGAGCCCTCAGGATATTTAACCTTCGGTTTGAGTTAACAATATTGATACTTCCTATTTCTGACACTTTTCCTCTTTCCTTTGTCTCAATTTAGAGATACACCGACTGGCAACAAATACACTTACTACTGGAGTGTGCAGTGATGTTGTAGTGTCACTAATGCAAAGCTTTATTGGAAAGCATACCCGTGGAGATTTTTGAGCTAACTCAATTGAGCATGACATGTTTCTCATTCCTAGAGGAGGAAATGAAACTCCAAGTTCCTACTGCTGACTTCTTTGAAAACTTCCCGGAAAGGTAGAAAGAAGAAAGTAATTTTCACTCCCCGTGTTTCAAAACTTCAGGGAACATTGCACCTTTGGGTGGTGTATGAGGTGAACAAGACTGATCATCTTTACATTAGGATGTAATGACCTGGGACATGGCAGGAACCTTTCCCCTCTCTCCTCTGCATGTGTACCTTGTTCTGTCAGGATTTAGGTGGCTAGGGAAGTTTCCATTCCAATTAACAAGTGTTACTTTTAGTGGCAGTGCTGAGAATGATACTGAAATCTCCCAGCCAAAAGAAATGGGAGGAACAAGGGAATCTTAAAATGTTTTCGAACAGAAATGGTAGAAATGGTAGGGTTGTGTGATGGTTTCAAGTGATTTTATACAGAAGAGCCAAGAAGCCTGGAAAGAGATCATTAGGATAGCTAAATGACAAACCCAGGGATGATAATTGCTGCTTCTATTTATACATATATATTAAAAAGAAGGTATTTTTTCCCCTTTTGGCATGGTTTCTAGTGGCCAAAATTGATGGTTCTGTAGGAACAGCAGTGGAAGTGCTTCTGAAAGCACAAAGATGTGCTTTCCTAGTGGTGTTGGTCGCATATTCTTGGCTGGTACATTTGAATTGAGACCTGTGTCCTGGAAGGTGCCAGTGTCACAGGGCAGAGTTGGACATGACCAATCATAAACTTGACGAGCAACAACTGCCCACCCAGCACGAGTGGCTTGTGGGGAGATCTGGGCAGTATCCTTCTGCCAGGAGATGACTGAAGAGACAAGAGCTTACATTTTGTTTCCACATACCAATGCCTGGTGTGTTTCCTGTCTCTTTTGTCTGTCCCCCTTCTCTTACAGGGGTAATTTCTTACTGCAGGGGGACAGCAGTGCAAAGGCATGGTGCCCTTGCCTTACACACAGTGTAAGCTGCAGGGCACTGCCTGAGCCTGCTGCCATGTGACATTCAGCTTTAGGGATTGAGAAGGAACCTAGGAGCTCATTGGGAAAGCTTTTGTTTCCAGTAGAATCAACCCAGCCAAGTGGGGCATTGGGGAAAAAAGGTGTAGTTATTCTGTTCCTGTAGATCCTGAGTGGAATCTTCAGCAGGGCTTTGCTCTCATTACACTGTGAGGGAGGGAGGTTGCATCACCAGTCGGTGTCAGATAGAAACAAGTTTTCAGCCTTACTCTGCACAAAAAGAACTGTACAAGGGCACTAAGCCAGGGATGTGGAAACTGTGGTGCTCTGGTGTCATCTTTCCTAGAAATTGCTGCAGAGTTCTGTACTGGAAACAGCACAGATATTTAAACAAGCTGTGTAGAGGGTTTGTTGTTTTCTTGGTTTATTGCTACAGTCAAGGGAGCAAGGATTCTCAGATAGAGCCCAGGAATCTTATTAGGCATTGCTTAATTATCACTCTTTTTTCTTGTGCAGGAATAACTTAAAACCTGCTCTCCGAGCATCTGTGCTAGTCTCATGTGACTCTTCTGCATACTGACTGGGCAGTTGCATAAGGAGATGCTGAGGTTGTCAAGGGACATGCCAGGGTTTGGGACTTGTTATTCAACTGTTCTTGGACTGATCCTGTCTTTTGGTGAACCTCTTCATACGTGTAGCTGAACTGTTGTGTTCGGGGGGGTATAGGAGGGGAAGGGAGAAACACAGGCTTTTGGAGGGGACTCTGCAGGTTTAGACCAAGCTCAGCAGCAGTAGTCATCTAAACTCTCCTGCTTGTAAGTTGATGCCTTTGCTTCAGGACAGCATCAGATGCAGTGGGATTGTCTTGTTCTGCAGGTCTGGAACAGCTGGCAATGGATCTGGAGATCCACACTCCTATGAGAAAGTGGTATTTTAAGCAGCTTCCTTCTATCTTGTTTCCCTGCCTCCACAGGGAAAGGCCATGCAGTCAGTAGCTTGGCAGTCTGAGGTAGTGCGTGGAAGGTGGCTACAGTTCTAGGACTGTTATCAGGACTGTTTTTCTGGAGGCCATATGAGTTGAAATACCATGTCCCTTACCAGCCTGGGCACAATGTTTATACCTGTGATATTCATGACCTTGAAGAAGAGAATATCCCAAATTTCTTAGGATTTCTCAGGGATGTTTCTGTCTCCGTACCCTTCTGCCAGAGTCTTGCAAGCATTACTGATGCTCAGGCCTTGCTGGAGCTGAAGAGCTGGTGTTTGTAGCTTATGCTGGGTATACCAGAAAAAAATACCTGGGTGCAAAGATTTAGCATTCAGCTCTTGAAAAATCTTGAACCATGTTCCTGCTGAGTGACGGTGAAGATGGGATTTGTCTCGAGCTTCAAGGAGTGCCATTTCCCTGCTCCTTCTGTGTCTTGCACAGCCAGCACATATTGACTGCTCCTCCTGCAGAAAGCTCTTACAGCTGTGGAGAGCTGTCTGCAGAGGTGTAGGAGGTTGGGCATGTCAGTGCTGGAGTTGGATGCCCTCACACAGGGCTCTCAAGTGGAGATGTGAGCTGTGTTGACAAGAGTGAGCTCAGAGTTTTACATTTGGGCTGAGTACAACCAGACAGTGCCTTCTGTGAGCATTGCTTGGGTGGGATATTAGGAATGAGTAGAGTAAGATGTTCTTGTTGTTCTGCACAGAAAATGAACGCTGCAGATTATCTGCCATATGAAAAGAGCTTTAGTCTTGTTCAGTGAAGCTGGTTTTACTCTTGAGTGTTTTTAAGTGGAACTTGGGCTGTGGGCTCTTCATCCTTTGCTGTTATATATTCAGTCTAGGTATTAGTAATTATACCAAGAATCACAGCCAGCATCATGAATATCTGACTACAAACAGCTTTATCATTAGAAAGTTGGATCAGTTGGAGCATGTCTTAAGGGAGCTGAGACTCTCAGCAGGGTCCCTGGCCATGCTAACAAGTATTGGTTTAATGTGTGGAAAGCTCTTGCCGAGGGCTGTGTGTGTGCAGAGGGGGAGGTGAGACTGAGAGATTTTTCTGAGGTAGAAGGAAAAGAAAAAGAGAGAAACCTGTGGAGTCAGTGTACCCCGCATTATTTTGACGCTTGTTCTTTCCTGTCAACATGAATATAACTGGACTTGTAGCAATTTGTATTTGAGTGGTGGCACAGAGCAGAAGACTCAAGACTTCCAAATGCACAGGGATGCAGCAGTGCCTACAGCTCTCAGATCAGAGCTTAGTTGCACTGAGAGTAGTGATTGTTCCTCCCTGTTTCATGGTACCAGTCTTACAGTCTATTCTTCAAAATGGCCAACTTTTATTGGAATAGCAGCCTGTGAAAATCCAGTTGCCAGGGAAAATGGTTCTTTCAGTAAATGCAGTACATGTACTGGGAAAGTTACGAAGGAAGTGCAGGCCAGGATGGAAGTGAAGAAGACACATGCGGCTTTTCTGCTGTGGAAGATACAAGTGGGCCAGAACGCTTGACAGAGCCCCTTGCTGCAGGTAAATGATGTGGATTCTCTGGCCTGTCTTGCCTTGTAGATTTCTTTGACAGTCTGCTTTCCTTTCTGGTGCCAGTATGTCTCAGCTTTTCTCTGCTCCAGCCTGCATATGCAGCTGTAAGGCTGCTGTGTTCTCCAAGATGCTTTGCACAGATTTTTTTTTTCCTGCCCGCTTTGAAGCCCCAGCAAACCTTAGCATGGTTTAGCTTCTCAGTCTGGAATAACTCTGCTTTTCTAAATACTGACCCTCCCCTGAGGCTCTCTGTCCTCTTTATGTCCCTATGTGTTTTGTTCCCCTTGCTGCCTTGATCTTGTTGCTGCACTATTTTTTTAACTTCTCTGTGGATGTGTACAAGCCCCATTAAACACTTCTGTACAAGCTGAGCAGCTGAGATTGGGAGTTGAAGCAACCTGGTGGCAGAACCAGGCACTGCTTTGGATCACTGATGCTCAGAAGGTGATGGAGTGTTCCAGAGTGGCCGAGGTGGCAGCACTGGATGTAGGAGGACAGGGACAATTGTTAACACCCTTCAGGTGTCTGGAGCTCAATATGGTGCCCTGTGGAGAGCTGCTCGTTGCTTTTATGGAGTTATCCAGTAGTTACTGGATCAAGAAAATGAGCATGAAAGTCACATTTTGAATTTGTCCAGAGTAGTGTGGGGCAGCATAATTGATGTGCAAGGAGGCACATCTGTATTCCTATCAAACAGCTGCCAGGGGATGGCCTCTGCGGTTTTTTTTCTGTTGTATAATTTGTGAGAAGGGAAAACAAGTCATCTGGGCTGTTAATACACACGGGGACACTCTGGTTGTTTTCACAATGTTGATGTTTTTTTGGATGGAAAGGAGAGAGAGGTTGTTTTGCCCTGAGCATGAATTATGCCTAAAAGATATTCCCCCCCACCTCCCAAATTGGAGAAAACAAGAATTTTCAGCATCGATAAAGAGGCATTTATGTGCTGAATAGGATCTTATTGCTCGAATTGGAAAGGCTAATGGCCCTGAACACAGTAAAATTAAGTTAATTTTGTAGCTGTGTATCTGTGTTAGGAGGGCTGTGCCGCAGCGTGCGCGGTGTGAGGGACGTGCTACAGGGCAGGTAAGTGCTGTGCAAAGTGCCTTCCTCTGCCTCGGCGTCTCCTCCTTCCCCTCCCGGGGCACTGCCAAGCCAGGTTCCTCCCTCAGCTCTCTACCAAACCACACTCTTCTCTTTCCAGCTCTGTGTTTATCTGCACTGCTGGGCTGGCATTCTGCTGGCTTCTCCTTATCTGCTTGGCCTCGCTGTCCTCTTTGTGCTTGCTTCCTCCTGGCAATGGCTGGAGAATGGGGCTGGGTCTCCCCTTCCCCCGTCTCCTGGCTGCCGAGGCTTTCCCAGCCCTCTTCCCTGTCTCCTGCTGCTTCTCGGCTCTTTGTGTGAGCTCTGCTCCTGATGCTCGCCACGTGGTGGTTGCGTTGGAGAGCCTGTAAGGCCCCTGCGCCTGCAAACTTCTGTCCTCTTTGTTAAACGGGGTGGGGAAGGGAATCGTGCGCCAGACGTGGATAAGTCGTAACCGGTTTGCTTTTCCCTGAAGCATCTGAGCAGAAAAGCCATGAGCTTTTTTCGCGGGGTGCCCCAAGTGCTACGGGCCTCTTCCCCGTGTTCACCTCCGGGCTTGTGTCCCGATTGATTGATTTCTTTGTAAATATGCTGTGGTGTGCAAATGCTGGCACTGCAGAAAGAGCATTTGTAATCCTAAAGCAGAGGCAGCTCAGGAAAAATCCAGCGTCTTTGCAGGGCTCTGCCCCTGTTTTGTTTCTGTGGGCTGCAAGTGTACTTGCTGCTGCTTATTGCCGAGAGCCTGTCTCTCCAGGGCTTGGTTACTTGGCATCTTTTAGGATCAGTTCTGTTCAGCGTGAGGTGGGAATGTGGGCAGAGCAGCAGCACAGAATGAGTGCAAGGCAGTGCTTGGTGTGCAGCAATGATGAATTGTTTAGCCTCTTCTAGTTACCATACTGCATTCTTGCTCTGAGATTATTAATGTAGATGCAGGACAAACTAGTTCTGAGATTCTTTGAAGGCAGGAGAAGGAGAGAAACTAGATAACTTGTTTTGGATAGTCTTTTAGTAAAAGTTGAGTGTTAAAATCAAACTGTTAAGATTTGCTGTGATTGTTAGATACATTTTAAATATAGTCCTTACTGTGCCTCTGAGTTTGGCAGAAATAGGGAAAAAAACAAACTAACTTGTGAAATCTGTTGGAAAATTGTGATCCAGGAGCTGCCTGCGTTTCAAGGGCATGTGAAATCTGACTTTGTGTTTTTGGATATGAATATTATCCTTACAGCACCCTGTTGAGCCGAGCCCCGTGCAGACAGAAGGAGAGGGACTGTCTGTACCTTGGGGAATTTGTGAGCTGATGAATGCACCAGTCATCTCCAAGGAGAGCTGGAAGCCGACTGAGTTTTCAAGATCTGATTTGAAATATTAGAAATGTGTTATTTATGTGTTCCTATTTGATTTCAGCGTTTCTGAGAGTGGGATGATGAGGAACAATGACCTATAGTTAGGGCTCTAACATGGGATCCAGGAAACCTCACTCAACCCCTGCCAGCCTGGCAGCCAGCGCTTCGCTTGTGTGTGTGTTGATAAAAGCTCTCATCTGCTGGTAGGGGTGCTGTGAGGATAAGGACCTGGAAGACTGTCATGGATGGGGGTGAGAGGAGGATATGCAACTGTTGCCGACGTTTAGAAGTCGGATTTGTGTGGGTTAAACTGGGCATGCTCGCAGCCTGTTGATGGCAGTTGCACACCACAGCGGTGCATGACTCAGTGCTGGGTGGGATTTGATATATAAGCTTCTTGCATTGGCCTGAGGACAGGTGTCTGCTTCTGGGGGTGGCTCTGCCTCCTTTTCAGAGGCTGCTGTCTCTGCAGCTCTGCCAGCCAGAGCCACTCTTGTAACCTTTGTGAAACCAGCTTCAGGTAAAAGTGGCTGGGTTAGTTTAGGTGACTTCAGCGCAGAGGTGAGGCCTCTCCTGGATGTATTGGCAGGGACTGATTCAGCTGCTCTTGGAGAGGGCATTACCTCCAGCAGGGAGGTGCCTTCCTGGAATGGTGAGCCTGCTTAAAGCACCCAGCTGGTTTTTGGAAGATGCCTGCCAGTGTTATATTATGATCTTTTCTGTATGTGGCCTTGAAATCTGTTGATGTTTTTTGACCCAGGTTTTAAAGAATGATGATAATAATGTGACAAACCTTTACTGTCTTTGAGAGCTGGCTGTACTTGATTGGTTCATTTGACTGTGTAAAATGATTTGGTGCTGCAAGAGTAGTAGAGTAACATGGAATTTCTTTCTCACTTGACCTTTTGAGTGGATTCTTGTGTGGATGGGGACACCAGTGTGTCTTGTCTCTATGCTTTTCACAGTACTGTCTTGCCGAGCAGGGAGATGTTTGCCCAGCAGCCTTAGTTCATGAGGCATGGAGCATAGCTGGTTGTTACTTCATTTATTCTATCTCCTGAGATGTGGGGTGAGGAGGAGAGGTGCCCTCATACCATACTTTTTGGAGTCTGAGTTCTAGTTAGTCAGATCCATTCCTGACTATCTCTTGGCCAAGTTTTTTGAAGCATGGTGAAAAAAATAAACCAGTTACCCTCTGTTAACCAAGAATCTACATTTTGTATCACTGGTGCTTTCTAGGCAGTTATTACTTCTGCTAAACAGTTTAAGCTATTGGAAAAGGATGGTGTCGTGAACTTTTGATGGGTGGGTATAGGTGTTGCTAAAAATATCAAAAAGTAATCTTTGCTTAGTGAACACTTGAGACTGACTTTTTCTTTCCTCTTGCATTGGGCAATAGAAACAGGCCAGCTGGTCCTTAGTGTGTGGGAAAGATGAGTAAAATCCTTCTTGTTTGAGTTGCCAGGGAATGGAGAAGGGTGGCTGGAGCTGAGGAGTGGGGGCTATTTTGTGTGGTGTAAGCAGCATTGCTGTTTGACAGGAAAGGGAATAGAGGAAGCTGCAAGGTCTGAGAAACCCTCTGCTCCTTGTGTTTGTTGCTTCTCCTGGGGGAAGAAGCCCTGGGAGGCCACAGGTGTCCTGCAGCTGGTGGTTGGAGAGGAGTCACTGTACACTTGTCACTCTCCAAATAAAGCAACACTTGTGTATTCCCCATTTCAAATTACATACCTTGTTATTTTTGTTTCTCACCTAATCTTTACTACTAACAGCTGGATTGTCTTTTTGTCAGTAAAAGGCAGTAGGTGAATGGGAGGAGGGGGCAGCAGGGGGAATGCAGACATCTGCTGAGTGGGGGGAATGGGCGACCCCGTCAGTCTTGTTACCTGCTAACTCACATTGAGGAGGGGTAGGGTGGAACAGCCCTTAACTGTTTGTGTACAGTAGTGGTCTCTAAATTAGGTGTTGCCTTTCCAGATAAAGATCTTGGGAGTTATAGTGTTGTTTTTTTTCATCAACTCAGTGGTACCAATGAAAAGGCAAGTGTATTGTTAAAAGCTGTTATGAAAGCATCTGAGAACAAAACAGAACCTCATTATGGCATGTTTTATAAATCCTGTGGTGTACCCTCTCTTTGAACACCGTGTTCTGTTCTGGTTGTGCCCCATTCCCATCCCTCCCCCATGCATGCATGCTGCTCAGAGCTGTAAGATAACTAGATAAAGCACAGGAATTATTCTCGTTTCCCATCTCCATGTGAGGGAGAAGCAGAAAAGTCCAGACTGTTCAGCTTGGAAAGCAGATGACTGAGAGGAGCACAGTAGAAGATCTGTACTACAGCAAGAGACACGGAGGAGGTGAACTGGGCACAGTTATTCTCTGCTTCTCATAAGGCAGGAAATGGGACAACCAAATGAAATGACTGGGTAGCAGCTTCAGAGTAGAGAAGGGAGTGTGTGCATGGGCTTTCTTTGTTCTCCTTCAGACAACAAACATATAATTAAATTGAAGCACTCTGCCACAGGATATTGTAGATGCCAAAATTACAAATGGGTTCAAAAAGGATTAGACTATTTGATGGATTTTTTTTTTCATTCCCTTCACCCATGAAGGGCCATTAAATCCAATGATGCAGATACAGTACCAGGCTCAGGAAGTCTCTCTGCTGGTCCTGGTCTTATTATTCCTAAGTGGTGCCTGTGAATAATGGGCAGGACTGGGCCCAAGCAGCTGCTCTTGATCTTAAGGGAACACAACAGAGGACCTCGTTCAGTGGGTGGCACGAGCTGAGAGCTGCCTTAGTAAAGAAATGGGAGGCTGTATGAATGTGGAGCTGTGCATGTAGGAGTTGCTGATTGTCAAAGATCAGGGGAGGCAGCAGAATCAAGATCTGTGATGGAAAGAGAGGATGTATTTGCCTTATCTTAGCTTCCTCATCTGTAGACTGTTTAGCTTCAAAAAGATTTGGCAGTGTCTAGATATTTGTCAGCAGCACGGGACCTGGTGCTGGAGGTGACTGTGTGGTGTTCTTGTTCTTGTTGTTTCTTCTCTGTACATTAAATTCTGTATGTGGATCTCATTTGCATATGTATTGGTATGCCTGTGTGACTTTTTGGTCACCAGGATGAGAGTGGAAGGGAAATAGCACACAGAGAAGGAGGGAAGGAAGGAAGTGTCGTCTTGCTGGGGCAGTGTTCAGGGAGATTGACCAGAAACCAACAGCAGCTTACTTAGTGTAACTTGGCTCTCAGAACTGACTGTGTACTTACATTTACCTATTTTTAACAAACTTCAAAATAGTTCACTGCATGGCTCTGTGGAGGTCCTGCATTGATGTGTTTTGTAGGATTGTGAGTGTGCAGGGGTTCCCAAGGATATGGCAGTATATGGGTCCCAATGTGGCAGCTGTGGGTTATGGAGTATCCATAGGGTGTGTGGGGACCTCGAGGCCCCCGTGTGTGGTGCTTGGCTTTCCTGGTACTGACTGGTGAGGGGGAACGAATCCAGTCCCATCCCAGCCCTCCTGCTGGAGCCTGGGAGCTGTTGTGGTTCTGGAGCACAGTTGGGGAGGCCAGGGATGCTCTCTGAGATGTGGAGGTGGGAGAAGTGTGCTTGGGAGGGCAGGGGAGCCTCATCAGTCCAGCCTGACATGTGTGCTGCAGGCTTGGGCTTTGTTCTGATTGCCTGCTCCCTGCGTGTGCATTCAGGATCATTGTGGTGTAGTTACCAGCCCTCCTCCTTTAAAAAATAAATGCATAGTGCTTTAAAAAGGCTTGCAAGAAATCTCTGATAAAATCTTGACCAAATGTGCATTTTCTCATCTTAATTTTGTACTCAACTCTCTCTTTAAACAAACTCCAGCCCTTTCACGTTTCAGTACAGAACCCCAGCCATGTCTAGACAAAAGCCATAGTGATTAGCAGAGGTGTGCTGCTCAGTGCTGAGCGAGTGTGGGGGGATATTCGTGTTTCTGATGTGGTAGTGCATTTCCTGCTCGTGTGTGGATTGCAGGGCTTGTGTTCAGTAGAACTCGCTGAAGCTCTTGGGTTGGAATTGTATGTGTAGGAAATTTTACACACTTAGAGTGTATGTAGAAAGGCTGTTTGCTTGTATAGTTATTCAGACCTCATCTATGGCTGCACATTGGTGCCACCTGCTTGCAGGAGAGAATGAGTGGACTCCTATTATTCAGAGAAAAAAAAATACAAGGCAAGGCCTCAACATCTGTTCTGGCTTCATTGTTTGGTCTGGCCTAGGCTGTGGGCAAAATGTAGGCCACAGCTTTTTTGTTGCTGCTGGCTTATAAACTGGAAGGGCTTCGTGGATCAGATGTGTTCTTAAAGTTTAAAAAAAATAAAATTCAATGATGGGAAGTTCAAACTCAGTGTGAGATTGAACTTGATTACTTTAAAGAAAAGGGAACTGTATTGCTGTCTATGCTTTTTCTCATTTTCTCTTTCACTTCTTCTAATGGTAATAATTTTTATCACTGCAAAGTGACCTTTGTAATCATTGCTGGATGATTAATCTTTAACTGGGTAATTTTTAAAGCAATATTTTGCATACTGTTGTAGTGTGTGATAGTGTGGGGTTTTGTATCGCAGCAGCTACAGTTATTTTGAGGCAATAGGGCCCTTGAGCCTGCATTTCCAGCGGTGCTGCTCAGTACAGAAACCCAAAGAGTCGCCTTTGTTTCCCTAGGCAGATACAAAAATGCCCTCAGAACTTTATTTGCATATAGATTACAGTGCATGGCCGGGTGTAGTCATGTATAGGAAGAGCTAACTGCTACTTAATTTACAACTTTTTAATTAAAAATGTTCCTCAGCTTTCAGAATTCCAGTCTAAAACGTTCTGCTGCTTTTAGTGCTGCTACAGTGTGTACAAAGATGATATTTCTTTGAGGTACCAGCTGCTATAACTAGGCAGTCCTTGGAAGACCCGAATGAAAGGGGATCACAGGCATTATCTGCTGACTCAGGGAGAAGTCACATGCAGAAGGAAGTGGAGATGAGCAGCAAAGTTCTTCAAATGTCTTTGAGTTGCTGCTTGGGACACCAGTGCCAGCAGTGGGGAGGGAAGGTGAAAAAAGCTTTTCTTCTGACTCTCAATTATGTTTGAATTCTCTTGTGCCACATAGGTGTTGTGCTATTGTATCACTGCTGTACATTTACAGTTACACCATGAGCCTGAGTAATATCGATGAAGCCCTGAGAGCCCATGCCTCCCTTGCCTTATTTTATTTAACAGTCATCATGGGTACAGTAAACAGGGGATTTTACCCTATGCAATAAATTTAAAGTCTGCATTGATAAAAAATTATGCAGGGTTGGGAATGGAAGCACTTGTTTAATCTCACTTCCTTGGAAGTAAATACATTTAGACTTGGTCCAAAAGTGCTTTAAGAAGCATTCAACAGCTGAGATATTATATGGCAGCCTCAGCTCTTCCTAAGCAATAAAAACACCTATTCACCTTTGGATATTATGCAATGCATATTTTATATGTAATGCTAAGGGTACAATATTAATAGGAAGAGATGTTTATTGCTCTTTCTTTTTAAACCTGCAGCGTGTTATTTAAAAATGGGTTAGTACTAGTTGGGGGGGACCAGTAAGTGTTGGTAAAGCAGTAGTTTTTGTATGTGGGAATCTTGCTATCCTGTACCCTGGGGATTTCAGTTGTTGTGTAAACTTTATTAACTTCTTGAAAAACATTTTTCAGATCTGGAAATCTTTTCTTACCTGTTGTTTTGCAAAAGATCAGAACCTGAAGAATTCCCTGTAGTTCTATGGCAAGTGCTTTCTCAACTTTGATTTAAGGCTCATGTTTGCTTTCCAGAGAAGGTACAGAAGGATGTATCTGTATCAAGCACCTGGCAGTGTACCTGCTTTTCTGAGTTACCTTTTGCCAATTTTAACTTACAAAAGGAGCTGACTAACAGCAGGGTCCCACTCTTCCTGGTGTGTGTTGCAGTGCTCTCACATAGTCATGTGTTAGTGTGCTTTGCTTTGAAATGTGGAGGGTTTAAATAGCCCTGAAATGCCTTGTGCAAACAGCAAAAACATGAGAAATTATTGAAAGGGTTATGGAGAATGAAAAATGCTGGAGGCCTCCTGGCAGAGTCTCACTCTGACTTGGGCAGGATGGAACTGGGAGCAGAATGTGTCTTGGCATGTGCAGGAGGTGAGTATCCTCTCTTGGAGGAGTCAGTGCAGGTGTCAGAATCCAAGAGTAAAGCACTGGAATGGCTCACAGCTGAGGCTGGATCATGCAGCATCCTTGGGGAGAGCTGTGAGATCGGGCAGGTCCCTCAAGTGCAGGAACTCAAGCAGAAGCTGGACCCACTGCCTTGCACAGAAGCAAAACAACAGACAGCAGAGTGGTTGGTGGCTCTTTGAGAGGCCTCGGCTCCCACTGAGTTTATTCTGGCATGTTTCTTCTCTAACTTGTAGAAGAAAAATAAAACGTGATGTGTCAGGCTGGAGCTGTGCAGTGCTGGGCTCCTGCTTGCTGACAGGCTCTGCCTTTCTGCCACACTCTTCATGTGTGCTGTCCATTCCACCAGTGGTCCTTAAGGCACTCTGAGCTGGTGCTGTGGTTCAGGGAGGTGTCCTCACTGTCCCTGCTTCCCTACTCTTTTTCATTGTCTCTTAGGATATGTGGTAGAAAACTAGAAATTGGCATTGAGTTAAGGCTAACAGCTTTTTTGTTGGATTACTTTAATTTTTTTTAAAGCTGCTGCTTTGGTTTGTCAGGTAGATGTTGGTGCTGGTGGCAGGGGAAGCAATCTCCTGTCTTTCTCTTTTGCAGTGGGGCTGCTGAACCGTCATGTTGGGGTGAAGGTAGAATTGCTCATCCACCTGGGTCTGCCACTCCCTGTGCACCCACTCAGCTGATGTTGTAACTGGGGAAAATGCTGTTTTGCTTCCTATTTTACTTGGTTACTTTTAGACATTGTGCTTGGCTTGGAGGGATAAATGCCAGAGTCAACACAGGATGAGGGGAGGAGGAGAGGCAGGGAATGTGCCAGGAGAGCAGAGAAATGCTGGCTGAGCAGAATCTCCTTGCCCTTCAGAAATGGTGAGGATGGATTCAAGCTGTGAGGTGCAAGCTTCACCCTTTGGCCTTTTGACAGCTCTTCAGAGGCTTGGCATTCATCTCACCAAAAGGAGATTAAGGTGGGATGAAGGGAGTGGCTTTGCTGCCTGCCACAACTTTCCTTCTGTGCTGCTGCCAGTTACTCCATGGCTAATTTGGGGTCAGAAGGATGGGGAGGATACTCTCTGACCTGTAGGGGGGACTTGCTATGTGTGGTACAGTGACCTTTGGTAGTTTCTATTTGAAGACCTGCCCATTTCCCTTTCCCTGTCAGGTGTCCTGACCTCACAGCACCTGAGTAGAGGTGGGCAGGGAAGCAGCCTTGTTCCTTTGAGCCCTGCTCTGCTGTCCATTTGCAGCAACTCTGTGGAGTGCAGTGGCTGAGGAGCCTGCAGGGCACGTGCACATGGCTTGGCTCTCTTGCAGTAATCTGGAGAGAGCTGGAACAGAGTCTGTGGTTTCATGTCCACATTATTCATGATGAGAAACTCTGCAGCATGTTCAGCACTGAGCTTTTTAATACAGCCCTCATTGCAGCACTGGTGCAGCTTTGGTTTGCCTTACAGCAAATATGACATTACAGTATCTGCAGAAGAATGCACACGATGTGGAGAGATAACATGCATATTTCTTGGTGTAGGGACGGGGTCCAAACCCAGGGTTTAAGTTATAGACACATCAGGGGACTCACAAGGGCATTTAAACCTTGGTGTCCTTTAAGAAGTTTCTTTGAAGGTATTTGGAAATTCCACCTTTCTCCTCTTTTTCTGCAGAGGATCCTGGCAGGGTTGGCCCTCTCCTCTCTGATTTGGACTAAATTCAGCAGAAGAGTGTGGCTCTGGGAGGAAGGAAGTAGATTTTAAGAGTTTTGGTTCTGGTTTGGGGTTTTTTTTGGTGTTGTTGATTTGTTGTTTTTTTGGTTTTGTTTTTTTGTGGGGTTGTTTGTTTGTTAGGGTTTCTTTGATTGGTTGGTTTGTTTTGCTTTTTTATTGATTTTTTTTTCAATACAAAAAACCAACTTTGCTTTTGCTTCACTTATTGGTCTTTTCCTCTGTGAGCTGGGATCATTCAGGTATGGGGCCTGAGGTGGATTTACCTGTGAGGCTTTAAGCTTTGTGGGTCATAATGGGAGAGCAGGACTGACATCTTTTTGTATGCAAGTGAAAATTGGGCAGACAGACACTACAGAGAGTGAGACTGCCCTGTGTAGTAATCTTCACATCAAGGAAAAGACATATTTTAAAAACACAAAATGCCTTTTTTTTAATCAGCGTAATGGCTCTTGGAATCTGAACTGACTTCTGCTGGTTGAAACCTCTTTCTTGTTTTTCTATGGGGCAGTCTTGTAACAGCTTTCCGAAAGTTGGGGCAGAACCTTAGCTGCTGTGGATCAGAGTTTCACACCTTATAAGGTGCTGGTCTTGCACGTGCCAGGCCTATGCTGTAGCTCAGGGAGCCCCCCAGGGATGGAGAACCTCAGCCTGTGGGCAGAAGGGATAGAAACTTAAGTGGTGGTGGTGTTTCTCTCCTGTGCAAATCAACGTGTTTCTATACACTGGTGTTGAGATGTGTCCTCACAGCTTCAGGGGGGTTAAAGAAGAAGCTCTGATAACTTGTAGGATGATGTTAATATTTGGGTGTTTTGCCCTGTCTCTCCTCCCTTGCACAGTAGAACTGTTTGGGCTTTTGCAGTAAACCACATCTCAAAGATGGCACCAGCTTTAAGAATAACTTTTTCTTCACAAAGTGAGTTTTAAGCTGGATTGGTTCTCTCCTGTATTTCAGCATATAGTCTGTGAAGTAGGGGTATATTCTAGAGATGAAAGAAGATAGAGATGGGAACTGCTGTGGAAAAAGCAACATGATACTCTGCCTGTTTAGGGCTGCCCTTCTCTTCTTGGGGGAAGTGGGAGTTTGCATCCCAGTGGAACAAAATTTAGGGCATGCTGGTTGTAGTAGAAGGTCTTCCTCTTAGGGGTGGAGGAGGCATCTATGATTCCTGACAGACTTGGGACAAATGGGAGAACTGGCAGTGGGAAAGTGATTAGAGTGTTTGCTCCCATAACAGCTGATAGCGAACTAAAGGCTGTGCCAGAGACTCTACAAATATCTGGTGGGTAGCCTAGACGAAAGTGCAGGATTACCTGAAATGTCAGATCATCTTGTCTGCCAGTGTACAGCTTCTCTAAACAGGGGTTGCACTGGTTTAGTTGCAGTTGCTTAAACAAGCAAACCCCATTGATCCTAGATTGATCTGTTCCCTAAAAAAAGTAACCCTTGCCCTTCTTACGTGGCTATTTTTATATGAAATACATAACAGTTTAAATTGAATTGGCTTTTTAGCTGTGTCACTGAAGTGCAGAGTGATAGACTTCACCTTGATATTCTTTGTCCAGAAGCAGAAGATGGGAAGGAATTCCCCTGTGTGGGTGAACCTTGCAGCTGTGCTTGGAATGGTGCAGGAGAGATGTAACAACTGCTCTGCTCTAAGCCTTCTGGTCTCATGGTTGTTGCTCTGAAGTTGTCATTTCAGTGTGCTTCCAAACTCTGAGCAGGCTCTTAAGCCTTTCCTTGGTACATCATGTAGGAAGAGTACGTATATCATGTGTACTTATGGTGGGGTCAACACTGGAATTGGAAGAATGCCTGTCATGTCTGGGTGTGAGGGACAGTAAATGTGGGGGCTGTGGGTGTGAGAAGGGGTGTTGGGGGGATGTGGAGCTGGAAGGTGGAGGGGCTGGGTGGCAAGTGTCTCGGATGGTAGGGAAGATGCCTTGGCCTCTGTGGATATTTGAGAAACACTCTCACCCTTTTATGTGTGTTGGCCTTTAGGTGCTTCTACCCTTTGCAGAGAAGCATGAGCTTTGACCTAACCCTACTGTGTGCCTTGCACTGGCCTCTGTCAAGGAACAAGGCCTAAGGGTGGATAGGTGTGGGTTTGGGTGGAGAGACAGCAGGAGATACATTTGGGAATACTGGAGGTGCTGCTTCACACCCATTCACAAGTGCAGTGTAACTTGGCTGATTGTTGCTGTGAGGGGCTGAAGGGAGGCAGAGAGCAAGAAGCTGGGCTGTGGGAACTGGGCAGAAAGGGGTCAGTCCTGAGTGTATCACAAAGCCCAGTATTTGCAGGCTCCTGTTCTGGGTATGAGGCCCAGGGAGGGGATGTGTGGCTGGAAGGAGGTAGCTCCTAACCCAAGGCGTATCTTCTGCAAGGGGAGGTCTTTCCTGGGCGCCTGTTGGGGAGCTGTGATGGAGGACTCACTGCACCAACCTCACCTGGGTACTGTGAGGTTCTGCGGTTCCTGCACTGGTTGTCATCTCCCTGGGCTGACTGCAGGTCACAGCCAGAAAGGCTGTGACACTCCCTCTGCAATGCCCCAAAGCACAACTTGGAGTTTTAACTGTGGGAGGTGAAACTTCACCCATCTTACTGTGGGTGAGCTGAGTTAGCGGTGCTCTGCTCCTGACTAGGGCAGCCAGCATGGGACGTGTCAGAGAAGAGGTTCAGCCTGCTAAACTAGGAGCAAACGTACTCCTTTTCCTGAGTTTTGTGTGTTCCCAGTTCAGCAAGTGAGACTGTGGTACAGCCAGGCTGACATCGCCTAGCATTACACCTCACTTGGCAGAGTTTGGGCATCAGGCTCCTGAGCTCCTGTGGGTTTACTGGAGGTGCATTGGAATTTGGGTGGAAAGTGTTTAAATTCCTGGAGAGACCTGACCATTTCTGTCCCTGGTATTTTTAGGGGATGAGAATGTGCTTTTCAATGTAGTGCAAAATGAGGAGGGAGACTTTTTACCTTTCTGTGCTTTGATCCCTGTGTGAGACTTAAGTAGGACAGGCCATTCTGGATAGGGAGAGTGAGGAGCAAAATTTGGCAAAGGGGAGGTTTAAGGTTTCTTCTCTCTTTGCATTCCTGGACTTGAAATGAAGGAGAAAGTAAAATATAATGCCCAGTGTTTCAGGACTTGTAATTTTAATTTCAGACACCTCTTGTATCTTGTATATAGACCTGGTGTCCACCTCTCAACTCTTTCCACCAGAGGCTGTGTACTCGTTGTTTTGCCAAGTCTAGAAAGTAATGAACATGCACAGCCTGTAAAATACTTTGTACGTGCAATTGCTAACCTTATTTAAAAAAAACCCAACAAAGTGTGTGAGATTTAATCATGCTTTTTGTCATGAAAAAACCTGTTAGTTCAGTGTAAATATGTTGCTGACAGCTGGTTGTTTTTAGTACATGCTATTTGTGCTTTAAATTTAATGTTAAAATGTTTTTTGTCATCTAAACCATGACTGTTCTTAGCTAAGCAGATTTCAGGTTAAAAACAGTAGTCAAGCCATGAGTGTTCATTACACTGTAATGTAATTTTGTGTTACTAGGTCTTTTCTGACCTGTTTTGATGCATCATGAAGTGGTGGTTATATATCTAATTGCAAAATAGCATTGTGTTGAAATATTGCATAAAATTTGAGCGTTATGTGATGTTCTGTAGTGGAAGTACTACTGTAGGTACTCATTCATAACAAGACCTGCAAGTTTCTTCCTGCCAGGGCGGGTGGTTGAGCTGGCTGTGCTGACTCAACAGAGCGAATTTCTTTCTCTTCTCATCCTCTTCTTCCTCCCCCTCCTCTTTTGACTGCTTGTGACCTAACATCAGCAGATTCACAAGAGCTTGCTCTTGAAACATACCTTAGTTTGAGGTTGCTTTTTGAAACTATGTGCAGCTGTGGGTCTTCATTTGAGACTTTCAGAGCTCTCCTGCCAGCCAGCTGTTAAGCTGGTTAAAAACAGACTTGCTTTCTGAGCGTGGGTGTGTGTACACAGTGTGGGTGTGAATGCACACGGATGTCTCTGGAGCAGTTCACAAGAGGACCTGATTCTGATCTGGGGGACCCAGTGTCACCTGTGTGGGCATTCCTGGGGGATGGAGGCATAGGAAGGCTGCTGGGGCAGGGTGGGAGGTGCACAGAAGTGAAATCTGGGAGGTTCATGCTTGTGTGTACCCTGAAGTGTTAATACAGTTTTGGTCACTGCAATATAAGAAGGATACTAAGCTATTAGAGAGTGTCCAAAGGAGGGCAGCAAAGATGCCTGAGGGGCAGCGTGTGAGGAGGGGCTGAGGTCACTTGGTTTGTTCAGCCTGGACGGGAGGAGACTGAGGGGAGACCTCATTGCAGTGACAACTTCCTTATGAGGGAAGAAGAGGGGCAGGTACTGATTTCTCCTCTGTGGTGACCAGTGACAGGACCTCAGGGAATGGCCTGAAGTTGTGTCGGGGAGGCTCTTCATTTAGAGGGTGATTGGGCTGGAACAGGCTCCCCATTGAGAAGTCACAGCACCAAGCCTGACAGAGTTCAAGAAGTATTCGGACAATACCCTCAGGCACATGGTGTGACTCTTGGGGATGGTCCTGTGCAGGGCTAAGAGCTGGACATTTGATCCTTGTGTGTCCCTTCCAACTCAGAATATTCTGTGATTCTGTAGCTGCACAGTACACTCTCATGATGTCCAGGGCTTGGAGCCTGCTGCCTGAGCCTAACTCCTCCCTTTTTCATTTAACGATGGCTGGAAGAAAAATAATCAAGGACGCTGGAAGAGAAACATTAATTAACTTTTAATTTAGATCTAACGTATGCTGCTTAGTGCACTGCAGGAAAGAGGGGGAGTGTGTGGTATCTGTCATGTTATATAGAGGGTGATGCATGGAAGAAACAAGGAAAAGCCTCAGGTATGAATGGGAAGATGAGGTTTTAACTCTGCAGATGGGTTTTTGTATCTTGATTAAAAGCTGCAGATGTGTGATAAGTCGCTTCTGTATCCATTTTGCATCTGAAATGACTTTGTAACTTGGTTTGTATCTGTTTTCTCTTAAGCCAAACTTGCAAGGAGAAGTCAGGAGAGAGAGAATCTCGGCATGCTGGTCTGGTCACCTAACCAGAATCTGTCTGAAGCAAAATGTAAGTCTCTTCAAATACTTTTATTCCCCTCTTCCCTTAGATGTATCACTTCAGGAATGCAAAGTTACCACTTTTGGTAAAGAGGTTATGTCTGTGACCTTTTCATGATGATTTGAAATTAATTAAAAAAAAAAAAGCCTACAAAGAAATCTCCCAGGTCATCTTTGTTCCCTACTGGGCAGCTGCTCAGAGCATCAAATACGTGGAAGCAGGAAAGGCAAGAGAAATGTGACACACATTTTTCCTTGGTATAAATTCTTTAAGGTACTTATCCACAGCCCTACACAATCTGCTTTTTTGCTGTTAGTGCTGTATTGGGAGGGGGACACAAAATATTTGGTGATTAGTAGTACCTTTTTCTCCACAAAGACACAAATAAAATCCACATCTGGAGCCCGTGGAGGTTTTAAATGCCAGAACAATTGCAGTGCCTTGGAATTCCACGTGAGGGCAATTAACAGCACTGTGTGTGTGTGTCTGGGAACAAGTCTTATTGCTGCTGCCAGATGGCAGAACTAGTGTTTGAAAGGTTTGTCTAGCTACAGTTCTCCTCATGAATAAGTAGGACTCCCTGATTAAAGGGCTGCTGTTTGAATGCAGTGACTAAACCAAAGTGCTTTTGGGGGAGGGAGCTGAAAAGAGCTATTTTTGACTTTATGCTTCATACCTTTTTTCTTTTCATCCTTTTTGATTCTGGGACCAAGAATGAGAATCTGGCATTCCTGTTCCTTGTGGTGACAACTCTTAAGCTGATACTTGTTTTTCCCCTGTACTCAAGGGCTAGGATGCATCACAAGGTACTTGTGAGGATGTAGTGGCATTTGCAAATTAAGGCAGCAGAGATTGTGCACAAACTGGCTCTGTCATGAAAGCTTTGTGCTCTGACCTGGGGCATTTGTTCCACTGAGTAAGTTACCCCTTAAATTACAGAAGGGTGATGGCACTGTGATCTACAGATAAAAAGGGCTTTGCAAGGATCATGTCTGCCTTCTCTTACCAGTAGTGTCTTGTCTGCTCCCTGCTGGCTATTGCAGGCTGAACTAAATAAGACTGATGAGGAGAGGAATATATTTGACAGTTATCTACGGCTAGAAGCCTCTTAAAAGGTATAAGAGCAAGAAATTGTTGCTGCCTCCAAACGGAATGACTGTTCTCAGGCTGTCTGTGACACAGAGGATTCCTGTAGATGCCTCTCAAGTCTGAGTGTCTTTTGAATCTCAGCTCAGCTTTCTAACATTTAACTCCTGCCTGATAGGAAACGGGGAAGAGGGAATGGAGGAAGAAGAGGAGGGGAAAATATGGGGAATTGAGTAAAAATGATGTGTGACTGAGTATTTTGTGGCAATTGGCACAAAAATGCGCTCATATAGAGCATAGAAAGGATGTAGTATCTGCTAGGAAGATGTCATGAACCTAAGAGGTAATTAAAAATGTTGTATGACATTGATGAATAAAACCTAGGTGGCAGTTGATGTTGGTACAATAAAAAGGTTGGGGAAAACAATATCAATATAGGAAGGCAAGAAGAAATTTCTTAAAATGCAAAAAATTTTAGTAAGAATATAGAGTCATCAGTTATTTCATCTTCAAAAAAAGGTACAGAAAAATATTAATAAATATTGCATAGGGAGTTTGAGGAAGTTAAGTATGAGTCTGTGGCATGATATAACACACAAAATACCTCCCATGTGCCTGATTGATACAGAGGGATGGAGTTGTGAAATTAAGCATCTGGTAGTAGTGAAAAAAACAAAGAAGCATTGGGAGAGGTGGCTGAGGAGACCTTGGAGTGGCAGGAAGACTCCAGCAGATGGGGAGAGGGCAGCTGTACAGGGAATGAGAGAACAGGGAGCTGACTGGTCATTGCTTGTCTTGTGTCAGTTTGAGCTGATTCTGCTGCAAGGACTCAGTTATTCCTGTCTCTATATGGCATTACATAAAAGGGAACTGTGAAAAACAAATTCTGCTGAAGGTACATGGTTTTGGGGGTTTGGGGACTAGAAATGGATTGATATTAGAAATAAGTTTATTGCTCTAATGTATTCAAGGCAGCTTGCACGACAGCCTGGTTCTGTCCCCCTTCCTTTCAAAAAGAAGGGAACCTCCTCCAAAACACCAGTGCTCTGCAATGGCTGTAGAGCCCTTACAAAATGTACTACAAGCAGAGTTCCCTAATTGGCTTTATGCTTTATGCTGAGAGAACATCAGAGGACAGGAGGTCTCTTCAGTGACTCTTGAATTCACTGACAAGTCTTGGCATCATTGATAGTGAGCCGTAATTAAATGGGGTCTGTGGGGATCTGTGAGAGGACTGCTGATGATCAACATTTCTATCAGTGATGTGGGAATTGATACACAATTGTTGATGACCCAAAGAATGACAGGATGGTAAATAAAATTAATGCTACCGACAGTCTTGTAGAGTGCTTTGGGTCTTTTCCTAGCTTGGAGTGCTGCCAATGCAATGGGCTCTTAATGACCCAACTGCAGGGTTATGAATCTCAGTACTGAGAGCTCTGGCCTTCTGCATGAAGGCTGATGTTTGGAAAGAAATGGTTTAGAGAGCAGGTTTGGGAGAACAGTGGGCAGGTAATTCAGTGAAGCTTCCCAGTGTACTGCTTGACCCAGTGGATGATGTGGGTGTAAAGAGTGAGGTAGTCACTGGAGCAGTTTTCTGCCTCTGCACCCAGCAGCATTCAGGAAAATGAAGCTTGGAATAGTGGCTTTAGTGTTTAAAAGCTGAGAAAAGGATAGAGACGGGAGCTACTGAAACGTTTTGGAAACTGAAGATGAAGCAAACTCCATCTGTTTAGCTTACTGAAAAGAGGCTGAAAGGAAACTATTGTCAATTATTCTCTCAGAGGCTAATTTTGACATAGTAAGAGACATGCATAATACAAATAGATGGCTGCAAAATAAGTCCACACGGACTGAAATGAAATGCCTGAGTGTGATGTGGGCTTGGTAGGTGTTTTGGGTTTTTGTTTTTTGTGGCTGACTCCTGGAAATTATCCAAGGAAGCAATGGATTGTCTATTTCTTGATGCCTTTTTACACCATGGATTTTTGTGATGTGTGTATTATCCTTGGTGCGGGATATTCACTGGCAGTGTGAAATTGCAAATAGACGGTGCTGTGGTCTCCAGGAGGTTGGTGTAGCCCCAGGGACTGTAAGTAGTGGGAGTCCTAGCTAGCACATCCATTCTTAACATTGCTGTTCAGGTTGAAGTGTGGGTGAACAAATCCTTCCAGTCAGCAGTGTGTTGGTACCTGTGATTACTTTCCTTTATACTACAAAGCCTTTAATCCATCCGTGCCTGTAAACCACAGGACTCTTCTCTGTTCCTGTGGCTGGGGCTCAGTGTGACAATGGAAGTCAGTGCAGCACATGTTAACTCTCAGAGTGACCTGGTAGCTCTCCTGAGCAGCAGAGTTTAGTGCAGTCAGTGGAACTCCTGGAAGCCACCTCTGTTGAAGGTGAATCTGTGCTGAAAACCACCGAGCAGATCTGTGACAATGCTCAGAGCAGTGCACCTGACTGGTTTGGCAGAAGGCTGGCTGAACTGCTGGAGTTTGGGGGTGGGGTGTCTCCTGTAAGCTGCTGAAAGGAATCCTGGAAAGACCAGTGTGTCAGCCAAGACCTGGTGGATATCTGCATGCCTGATGCTCCAGGCTCACACAATCAGTTAAAAGCTTGTTTGTATCCAATGCACCCTGTGTGCTGAAGCAGTGTTTCAATCACATTGGAGAAACCTTTTGCCTGGATGCTATAAAATGATGGATGTAATAGAGAAGATGAAAACAAAAGTATGTGTTGGCATATTGTTAATTTATTTTATCCTGTGCCTTGTTAACCAGTCATTCTGCATACAAACCACTTACTGTCTTGCCCGTATTAATACCAGGGCTGAATGCTGCCAGCATGGTCCATCTACTGCCAGACTTCTGCCTTTGAGGGGTCACTTGCACAGCAGTGCCACCATTAATGAGTAGGTCACAAAGTTAGCCCAAAGCTAGAAGTTTGTCCTGTGTCTTTTGAAGAAGAAAGAAAGAAATGTCATTGTGCAGTAACTGAACATTTAGACTTAAAATAACTGTGTTCTTCTTCCAGCTCTGCTCCAAATACACTGTGCTGTGGCTGGTGTGTCACACCTCTTACAAAGAGCTTGTTCTCGAAGTAAGACTCCTGAAAGGCTGTCTGTGGACTTGGTGCCATGGAGGGCAGATCTTCTGGCTGTGCTGGGACTCTGTCACAGAGGGTGGGGAAGGACACAGGGAGAGAGGGGGAAGAATGATGTCTTGAGCAAGGTGACATTGAGGAGCAGGAACAGCTAGGTGGAAGATGGGCATCTGCTCTCCTTGAGTGGGACGTGGTGAAGGAGGAGGAGAAACAGTGAAAAATGCATTGTAACGGTGCTGTGGAAACCCTGCACAGGATAGAGCTGGGCCAGCATGAAGCTATTAATAAAACAGCAGTGTCTCTCTCTGTGCCAAGTGCGCCAGTGAGTGGAACCATAAAAATGACTTTGGGTTGGTTTAGAAATGAGCAAGTGCTGGCATGCTGCAGCTGCCCAGGAGCGAGGGATGGACACCAAGCGAGCGGGGAGGATGCAATGATTGCTTTTATGCATCTGTAATTCAAAGGTGAACTACAAGGGGGAAAGATGTATTGTTTTTCCAGTGGTAAGCTCTGCTTTGAAAGTAATTTTTCTGCTCTCTCCGTGACAGAATATGCCAATAGTTGGGAGTTTCATTTTCTCACTGATGTCTTGGTGGATATCTCCTATGGATTTGCAGTTTATGGGGTGTCACTGGACAGGCAGGCACTGTCCCTAATGCCCATGGGACAGTGGGCTGGGGATGGCAGCTGGATCTTCTGGTCTTGCAGTGCTGCTTCTGCTTGACCTAATAGTGGGTTGGCACTGCCAGCTATGGACATTCACCAGTCCCTTCCTCCACTACTCTGTGGCATCTCTTCTTTCAAGGCTGCAGCTGGTTCCCTGCTTTACCTTATACCTGTCTTGGTGCACACAGAGAGAATTCAGATATCCTCCTTCCTCCTTTGGAGAGGAAATAGAAAGGCCCAGGGGACATGGGGATAGAGAAATGCCAGAATTAAGTGAAACATCTGAGTGCTCTGACATCCCCTTATGTGCTTGGCCAAACTCTATGGCTGAGGGAAAGGGAGGGGTCCCTAAATGTGCTACAAAACCTGATGCTGAGAAGGCAGTAATGTGCCAGCTGAGGCTCTGATGGAGGAAGAAGTGCTGGTTGCTATGGTTACTAAGGATATTAACCCTGTGGTGTTTTGATGGGCAAGGTTTAGTTAACTGTGCCACAGGCTGGGTAACTGTTTGGGAGCGTGTGGTGCTCCACCCTAAGAAGCTCTGAGTTGGCATTCAGGTTCTCAAAAACCTGTGTCCCAACCACATTTTTAAGTGTGTCCTGGTCATTAGTGTGTCAGCAGCCTTCTTTGGGCGAGAGTGAGTTTTGGTTGCTGTCCTCTGCTGTGATGAGGTGAACCCAAGATTTCTGAGGGCAGTTTGCAGGTTTAAGTGGTGAGTCCATCTCCAGCTTTAGTTCAAGGGATAATCTTTGCATAAAATGGACTCCAGATTACTCTTTAGTTTTTCTTCTAAAGGGAATATTAAACAAGCTTGGAATTCTATTTTGTCTGAATTTTCTAACTTGAAACGACTGCCAGGGTAAAGGACATGCTTTACTTCTAAGGTTGCTGCATGTGTCTGATCATGATTTGTTGGGCTGGTCTCTGTTTTTGGTGTGTAGCTGAGCCATAGCTGTTTTACAAAGGGCTACTGCTTGGACATAGCCTTTCCCCCATGGCTCACTTATTCTGGCCTGTGAATTCTGTGGGCATACAACTCCATCAGCTGTCATGATTAGCTCTCATTTTCCATGGGGTGTAGAGTGCCCTAGCAATAAATAAATGTGAGCGAAAACCACGAATAGGAGAGAGCAGGGTGGGGTAAGTGTTGGTCTTAAAATCTCCCTTTTAGAAAATGAAGTCCTTATTTAACAGGATGCACTTAGAATGGAAGGGATTCACATTTGAGAGATATTTGAGAGCCACCCCCTCCCTGGCGCACAGGCACCCCCTCCTCAGGGAGCAGCAGTGAGGCAGAGGATACAGTTGTGTTGATGCTCAGTAACAGTGTGCAAACCACCTTGGTCAGGGTGGAAGAGTGGGACCTGCTTAGGCTTTGCCACCAAAGAGAAAAAAGTATTGTGGAACTCTTAGCTGAACTCATAGTTGTTTTTTTTTGTGGCTGGCTAAGAGCTGTGGGAGGTTGTGAAGGAAGGACCATATGTATTGTGCTTCTCTTGTTGGAGTTTTTCTGCTTGTTTGTATCCAGGATTTTACTTGTTGAGGTGTTGGGGCATTTTAATAGTAGTAAAAGTATTAGCGTTAAAAAAGCCCTGTCAGGTAGAGCTAAAGACTTCCAGCTCTCTGGGGCATGGACTTTCAGGGGTTGTAATTGTCTCCCAAAGCTGGGTCACTTTTTTTCACTCAAGTGAAGATAGCAAAAAGCCCAGACTTAGGCTTATGCTGGTTTTGTGTGCTACTTCCCTAGAAATATTGGTTTGTTGTCTGTCCCAATGACAGCAAAAAGGATTAATGGAAAAGCAGAATTTGGTTTATGTTTATCCCTAATCCAAATTTCATATTATGCAGTGAACCTGGCAGCTGTGAAGCTTGGATGCAAATACAGTAGCTGAAGAATGCAACTCCATGAATTCAGAAATGAGAGAAGTTGTGTTTAATTTGAGATTCTGCTTGAGTTTAGCTGTAGAAATAATAGTCATGGCCACTTCTCCCAGCAGCTGCAGTTGCTGTACTTCAGAAAATGCTCAAAAGATGAAGGTGAAGGAATGCAGTTTTTCATTTTAGCTAAGACAGATTTTGGTGCTTATAGTAGCAATATTGTGAATAGCAAAAAGAAGATGCAAGGCTTCAGAGGCTATGGGTGTATCCCAGGGATGGCTGTTGCCTCAAACTTAGCAGCAGTTTCTCCGTTGTTTGTCATCTGCTGTGCTAGTTGTTGTTGCAATGCTGTGTGGAAATCATAGAAAAGCTCTTTCATCATTATGGCTGCAGGTTGATATTTCTGGATCCTGAATGCATATTTAAATTAAGATGAATTTTTAACCCTTTCACAGCAGTGGAGTGAGGATAGCAATTTAGTTTGAGAGAACGAGAGTGTGTGTTTGGGATGGATTTTACCCAAGGCACAACGGACTGTGGTGTGTGTGTGGATTTTTTATGGTGATGTGTTTTGTTTTGGTTTTTGATTTTTTTTCTTTATAGTTTACAAACAAAAAAAAACACCTGAAGGAGGGAGAATGTGTTGGAGAGTATCCAGGAAAACGATGTGTTATCCTGAAGGAATTTTTGCTGCTGTGCTGGGAGGGGGGAGTTAGTCACCAGTTACTTCATGTGCCTTGTTCTCTCCTGCCACCTGTTTGTTCCTCCTTTTCACTGCAGTGTGATCCAGACCTTCTCTGAATGTGTCAAGATGACCCACTTTGAAAATGCCGACTGCCACTACTGTGGCTGCTGCGGGATTGAACTGGTGCTGGCAATAGGAGGAAGCTTTTTTCCTGAGAGAAGTTTGGAGATGAGATGACGTGGATGTAATGGAGTGATGATGGCTGTGTTAAGAGTTACCCTGGCAGCGAGCCTTGATCTGAACAGCGTTTGAGAGCAGTCTTAGCCAGCCTGGTTGGCTCTGTGTGAGTTGTAGGACCAGTACAACAAGAACTAGCAGGCTGCTGATACTTCGTACTGCTTGGGCCCAGCCCTGGGGCAGGCTGAGTGTGCTCCAGTCATACTGGTTTTACTGGGAGTGATAGGGGTATTTCAGAGGACTGGGTCTCTTTTTTTCTGGCCTCTCGTTTCTTACTGTAGCTGTGAGCAAAACTAAGAAGGGTCAGGGAACTGGAGGGTAACTTGCTGAATTTTTTTTGTTGTTTTAATTTTTCCTTAGAGCAAAGTTAGTCAGTATGTTTATAGGTATGTGATGGGAGCTGTGCCACAGGCAGGGAGGAGCTCTTGTGGGAGATGTTTCCACCGAGGAATGCTTGAGGAGTTCATGGCCATAAGAGCCTGCTCTGATGAGTTCATATGCTGCCAAGTGTGACCTTTACAGAGGTGCTAGTGCAGGAGGCAGAGCAGCCAGGCTTTCTCGAGGACATGTTCCAGAGCTTCCCTCATCATAGTGTGCTTGCTGTGGCATTATTTGCCCTAATTAGGAACCACACCCACTGGTTAATTTTCCTATACTCTTATTTCTGCACTCCATGTTAAGTTACTTTCTTTACCATGTGTTTCTTGTGCTGATTCATGTTATGGTGAGGTAGTAGCAAATCTTCTGGCACTCCAAGGATTAGTAGTAATACATAATAACTTCTCAGTAAGGACTAGGCTTCTGAATCCTGATTAAAAGCCATGACCACCCACTGATTATTCTGGGGTCTATTTAGTGATACTGGTTTATCATGGGCTTTTCTGCTCAGTTTCTTTAGGTCAACCTTGAAGGCTGAGGGCCTGTATGTAATCCATGTTTTCAGCAGGTGTTCTATGAATTTGTAACTTGATTTTTTTTCTAAATTGCCTTAATCTAGTGTATTTTGTAATTCCTTAATTAATCTGTCGACATAACACCAATACTTTGGTTTAGAGACTACTGTAAGGGTGATGTTGTGCAAGATCTGGCTGTGGGAAGTTTGCTGTCTTTCTCCATGGGCTTCTTGGAAAGGTGAAAAACATCTTTGCACCCCTTTTCTTTGAAGCCTGTAGGAAGTAAACAAGTGCAAGAATGGATGCATTGAGTGTTAGTGTCTCCTGAAGGCTGACCTGCCTGTCGCGGGGCAATCCACATCTGCCGAGGGCAGCAGCTCCCTGTGACTCAGACTTGTCTCCTTCCTTTCGCTGCCTGCTGGCCGGCCCGATGCTTCCTTTCTGCCCAAGTGACATCCCTCAAGGAGGTAGCTAGGGGACAAATTGATCATTTCTTTTGCTTTTGTGCCCAATATAAAGGGAGTCAGCATGGCTTCTACTCTCTTGTCACAGGCTTTATTATCGGTAACAATAATAATGAGCTGTAATTTAATCTGATGGCTATTCTGCTCCCGTATACCCCTTGTGTGTGCCCCCTCATGCTGCACAAAGACCCTGTGTCGTGGGGAAGTGGAGTTAAACATGCTGTTTAGGAAGCCTGGCTCTGATATAGGGCTATCATTAGCATGCATTCCTACAACAATGAAGAATATAACAGTTTTGGTTTTAAAGAGGAGCATTCAAAATCTTATTGAGGGAGGAAAATGAACCTTGTGGAAGGTTTCACCTCTTTAGAGGGTTTTGAGTCTGGATATTCCTTGGTGGCTTCTGAAGCTGGTTGGCAGCAGGTTGCTTGATGAAGCTTAATGGTATTCTTGCTGATTGTTTTTCAGACCAAGAATTTCAGTGTATATAGCATGATGAGAATGAAGAGCAGAGAATGTTTCTAGACAGAGTACTGAAGCCTTGTTATCAGACTGCTAGTAGGGTGAATCTGTGGTCTCCCATACTGATTCTGTCATTAGTGTGTGTCAAACTGTATTTTTTTCAAATTAGTGAATCTGGCTCTTGGAAAGGATTCACTGAATCAGTCATTCTCGAGGAGCGAGAATAATTATTTCCATAAGAAAATCTCTGTGAGGGAGGTTTCTCTTAACCAAAGTTAGCATCCCCTGCACTGAACAATATGATTAATTTTTTTTAATAATTACCTCTTGTCACAACTGTATTGATAATGTTAGTACTTGAATTGCTTGGGCATGCTGCAGCCTGTAGTTAAAGTGTATAATCCAAGGGTATAACCTCCCAGTAGAGTGAACTCAAGCCATGGTTTGACAGCAGAATAAATCTGGCTTTAGGGCTTCTCAGACTGAATTAAGAGCACTGTACTGAATAATGCAAAGAGCTGCTCTGTTATAAACTCACTTTGTTGTTGAGGTGTGTGCTGTGTGCATTTCTCCTGTCTGTAACTTCCTGTCTCTGTCTTGGAAGGTCATGTGTAGGAACAAATATTCCCTCCTTCCAGAAGCCAGTGTGTTCTGGTTTTATGTTCTTACATGGACTTTGAACCCAGTGTCAATTGCTCTGGCTAATTCCATTTAATACAGTCCAGTGTCTGTGTCTGATTTAGGATCAGGTTTTCACTCCTAAATGATAGCCATGCTCAGATGCCTTATGGTTGCTATTGAGGTCCCCAGGTGATCCAGTGTGTGGCTCTCTCTGTTCCATGCTCAGTCCCAGAGAGTGTTTCCTCTTTGTTACTGCTCTGTCAGATCTCCTTCATCCTCCTCTGTGGTACATATGGTAACATCTGGGCTTGTGGCGCCCAGGGCTCTGTAGATATTTAAACCTGTGCCATCCCTCCAGTAAAGTGGTGTTCAGTCCTACAGAAGAGCAGCTTTCTAACTAAAGGTTGAATGTGATGGATGTATAAGAAGCAAGTTTTTCTTCCCGGAGGTCTTCCATGGATATCCTTAAAATGGGCATCCACATGGCCTTTCTGAAGGAGAACAGCAGCAGCATCAGAGACCAAGAGAGCATCAGATGTCTGGTTTTCCTTATGGTGACCCTCATTAATACACCACTCCACGTATATGCACAGTGTGTTAGGCCTTTTCTTGATAGGGTAGTGTCAGCTGAGGGTGCAGCTTCAGGAATGAACATATGTTGGTAGAAGCTTTGAAAGTGATGTGTCTGCTAGCAGAAGTTCTTTCCTGGGAAAGACTTTAATATAGTTTTGACAAGCTACAAAAACTATGCTAATTTGTCAGTACACCTGTGTCTGCAGTACAGCTTTCTAGCTGGTATAGCAACATCAAAAGGCTTATTATTATTATTATTATTTATTATTATTATCAACCACTGCTTCAGGATGAGTTGCCTTTGTGTGACAAAGGAAGCTTTTGGTAGGCATTAGGGTTTTTAAAGGGATGATCTTCCAGCAGTTGGGCATTCCATTTTATTCCTTGGCTTTATTCTCTCTGAGCCTGCAGTTTCCAGGCTCAAGGTACGGTTCCATGAGCAACTTTTTCCCCAGCCACCAGTGCAATTTTATGTAGCCGTGCCTGTTCCATCCATTGTGCTGTGCTGGGGGAAGGAATGAGTCGCACTTTTGGCTTGAGCCAGTCCCATCCCTTGCTCATCTCTTCTCAGACTTGTGTAACCCCCCCAACAAAGTGATTTTTGTATGGTAAGCAACATGGAATAAACATATAAAGAGTGTAAAGCACCAGGGCTGGTGCAGAAGAAGGGGGCAGCCTGTGTAGGTAGGGCTGGTGAGAGGAGGGTCTGGGACTGCCCCACTTGGGAGATGAGAGCATCCTCCCTACTTTCAGCCACCACTCAATGCTTGCATGGCTTCTCCTCCTACTTGAGTGAGGAAACTGATGTCCTGGGAGAGGGTTTTTCAAGTGGAACACTTTGCCAGTTGGGTTCCCTGAAGGTCCATGCAAGTGTTTGTTCTCCCAGGTGGAAAGAGGTAGATGGAGGATAGAGGTGCTCTCCTGCTGGCATAGGAGACTAATAATGCAGTGGCACTCCGTGGTCCTTGATGCATGGACAAGAGATTGATATACAAGTGAAATCTGAGTGACAGGGAGGTTAAGTGGGTGGGAGGTTGATATATACTGTGGAGTTACCATGCCTTGCTGCAGCATATTTTCTCTTGCTCCTATTCAAGTAAGCTTTTCCAAGTAAGGTAGGTTTTCCTTTGCCTTGCAGTTGCCTCCAGAGTTCCTCCTCACCTGTTGCAGATACAATAGGAGTTGAGGCCTAAATATTCTTGTGCCTTCAGTTGCATGAAGTGATTTTTGAGTAACCTCTCTGTCTGTGTAACTGGCACTCTCTGTTCCTACAGACAGTGTTAAAGGAAGTTGTGTGCCTGTCCAGGTGGGTGCAGCACAGGACACAAAACACATCTGTGCTCCATCTCTCTGCTCTTCTGCCTGTTACACACATCACATCGTGCCAAGAAGAGGAAATAGCTTTGCCAAGGCAAAAGAGCCTTTTGAATAGAAACATAGAATGATTAAGGTTAGAAAACCCTCTAAGATCAAGTGGATTTTGTTTTCTCTTAAGTGATTTTGTTCAGGCTTTGATCTCTGACTGTTTGCCCTGCTTCCAGCTGCAGCAAACTTCAGGGAGACAGTTGTCCAAACTCGTGTGCTTCTGGCAGCTTCCTCTCCCGAGCTGGGACCACGAGGTGGCAGGAGTGTTCCACTGATGCTGCCAGAGCAGCGGGACGGCAATGCAGCTGCTCATTTTTTATAGTCAGGGCGAAAACTGTGCTTAGTTGTTTGTGTACCCTCATAATTGTGTTTTGAAATCTGGAAAAAATTTCATGTGTACGTCTACATGTCTTTATTTTCTTTATATAGCATTGATTTGTTTTGGGTCTTGACTTTTTTCTTTATTTTCTTTTTTTTCCCCCCTACGTTCTCCAGGGAGATGGAGGGGAGGGAGAGATGTATAGCAACATCCAGAATTCTTTGCAGGTTCCAACATTGATCAAACCCTATGAAGCACATTACTGAGGCTGCAAAGGATGCTGCTTTTGTCCTCATTTCACCCTATTCTGTCAGGGTATTGCATCACGTAATATGCAAAGTGTTCAGAGCTCCTGCAGTACCCTACTAATAGGGGTGAACTGAGGTTGCAGCAACAGCCCTACCTCTGCATTTCTGTTGCTTTCTATAGGCTTTAGCACACTCATTTATGCAGCAAACCCTCCTTGGGGTTATGGAGTCCGCTGAACATGATCTGATCCTTGTGGGGTCATTAAGAAGCAGTTTGGGCGGGAGGGAGAAATTCTTCAGAAAGACCCACTCAGAGGTTGTAATGGGATCAAATGGTGATGAGGAGAGTAATTATTTTCAGGCATTTATCTTTCCAGTGTTCTCCTGCCCCCATGAAATTAATGCTCCTGTTTTATATCTCTCAGTTCACTGTTCAAGGATGCGGGACTGAAAATCAGCAATGCAGTTGTTTGTTCTTGTTCCTCCTTCCCTCTGTCAGCCAAAAGGATCCCCTTTCTTTTGCCTCTAGTGAAGAATTCTTGTAGAGAGATGGTTAGCAGAAGTGTTTATGAGAAAGATGTCTGGAAACAAGAACACAAAATTTGGAGGGTTGACGGCACCATTTTGGTCAAACTGTCCTCTCTGGGTGGCAGGGGGGGGGAAACATCTTTGCATACTTTCCCACTCCCTTCTGTTTCCATTATCCCTTTGACTGTGTTAGTGCTGCACCCAGGTCCTTCAGTCACCTTGTATTTGGGAGAGGTGTGTTTTAGGATCTGAGCACTCTGTGCCCCTCTGTGCTGGTGACATTATGTATGTGAGGCTCTGTTCCCTTTGTGTCCCTGCCTTTGTGCTACTTCTACCTTCCTGAGTACGACTGGCTGTAGAAAAGGGCTCTTTGGGACAGTGCTTGCTCCATTTTGGGTGTGGGGTGGACAGGGGGATTCCTGCTCACCTCCACATAGCTATAATGCATGCAAAGGAAGAAATGTAGCCAAGTAGGTAAAGAAATACCAGTTTATGGTTCTCTTCTCCGTCCCTCCCCCCCATCTGGTTTCTAGTAGCAACAAGAGCCTTCACAGGAGCAATGCATCTCCTGTGTCACACGACTGTCTCTCTTCAAGTACCATTGTATTTTTGGCCTGGTCTATGTTGAAATATCTTTCTGGCATAGGGAAATGAGTTGGATAGGAGGTGAGGATACTTTTGTCTACCCTGTTTCAGGAAAAGTTGTGCTGGTAGAAAGAGTGTGTGGTGGTGTATTTTGTGCTGGGGGAAATGGGTATGGATTGCTTTGCTGCTCTTACTTAGTCTCTTATGGAAAGCAGCAAAGAGCTGTGCTGGCAAACTGTCTTTTCTGGTATAAGCAGGGCTCTGCCCCAGGCTCCTCTGGCTCTGAACTGTGATGTCTAAACAGATTGCTGGATTGCACACTGAGCGTGACTGAATGCCACTGAAATGCAGTGGTGCAGAATTTCACGTGCCCACTGCCCTGTGCTTGCTTAGGGGTGTGTGGGGAAGGCAGAGATGGGAGAGGGTGCTTATTTATCTGGTGTGGCATGTGAAGCATTAAAGCTTGTGGCAATTCCAGGCTCTACTGGTATGGGAGACTAAAGGGATCCTGTGACTCGGAATGTGCTGTGCTCTTCCTTGCTTACTTTGTATGGAGGGGGATGGTAAAGAGAGAGGAATCGGAGGGGTTGCTCAAGGGACTGTCATACCTCTCAGATGGTGCAAGCATCAAAGCAAGTGAGCCCGCAATTAGCCAAGAAATGACAAGCAGAATGAGTTAGATTGTCAGTAAGCAGGCAGGAAACAAGCCAAGAGAAGTGTGTGATGGGGTGCTCCTTGTCCTTCCTTCACTCACAAGCACTGTCCTGGTGTATAAAAGGACTGTTGTGTGCTTGTGGCCAGTTTACTGCCTTATTGCCTTCTTATTATTTTTCTTTTCTCTTCCTCCACTGTAACAATGAGATGTAATACTGATCTGTTACAGAACCTACTGTGACAGGAAAAGCATCTTGCTTCCTTTCATGATGTCCAGTCACTCATAATCTGCTGTTTGGCTCAGTGGTGTATTGACTCGATTGAAGAGAAATCTTGCTGATATCTGGGGACCTTGCTAAAATTCTTTCTCAGTTAGGAGAGAAAATGCTGTAGTCATTTTTGGGGGGGTAGGAGGAGAGGAGGCGGCTGTTTTTATTGCTTACAGCATCTGATTTAGGCTGATACTCTGGAAA
This sequence comes from Neodrepanis coruscans, assembly GCA_013400695.1. Lineage (NCBI taxonomy): Eukaryota > Metazoa > Chordata > Aves > Passeriformes > Philepittidae > Neodrepanis > Neodrepanis coruscans. The sequence goes on along the minus strand of VYZS01100415.1, from coordinate 107,869 downwards.
GGAGAATGACCTCCTCTCTTCTCTGTATATATTAAAGGGTAAGATGCTGAAATCAAATGAGGAAGTGTAGATCTTTCCACAGTGAAAGTGAGGTAGTTATTGCAGCAGTACTTAGCATTCAGGAGCTTAATTCAGCCTTGGACTTCAGAGAATTCAACTCCTTTCCCTCCTTCCTTCACTCCTCCTTAAACAAAATATATAACACTGCAGGTGCAATACGTGTTTTAAGGAATCCAAATCGTGGGGTTTCTTGGCAGCCTTTGTTTTTGGTGTAGTTTTATGACCCTCTGTAACTCTGAAAGCACCTGAACTTGCTGGTTTGGCCACAGCTTGCTAGTGTTCCCTGCCCTGTTTGGCATGTGGAGGGAAGGGATGGTGTATGTCTGAGGCAGTTCCCTTCTCTGTCCCTGTTTACCCTGTGTCACCCTCCTGGATTGTGTTCTCCTCTTGGGATGTGGTTTTGCAAGGTTTTTTTTCCTGTGACAAAGCTCATTTTTGAGGTTTCTACTAGCCTTTGGTAACCCCCAGGATGTTCTATTAGCCAGTGCAGTGAATTCAGCTTAGGAAGTTTCCCTCCTTGTCCCAGTCACCTCCACTGCCTTTGCAACTATTTTATTTTGTTTGCCTTGTGCAAGAAAAAGGTATTTGTGAGAAGGGATGGTTTTTATCCCAATTCAGCACAGTCCTCAGAAACTTGTTGTCTTGGAGAGATGTGTTTGTGCTGCAGTGGTGCAAATGGTTGGTTGTGTCTGTGCTTTTTTCCAAAGGGCTAATGAAACTTTTACTGAATGTATCTATAACATGGATCAGCAAATAGGTTCATCTGCCTGTTGGGGGTCACCATGGTGTGCAGGTGGGAGCTTGGAAGAACAAGAACCTTGTGCAGTGTCCTTGCTGATGTACCTGTGTTTTCTGCATGCTCTTTTCCTGCCACAGTGTGTGGCTGTATTAATATTCTCATAGACTTTTCCAAAAAAGCCCTCTTTTGCAATGCTTTTTTTTTGCAAAAATATTACATGCTTTTCTAAATGATTGTCTGGCATTGATATCATGTCATATGGACTAGTCTAAAGATGGGGTGTCACTTTAAGTACCTAGATTTAAATTCTTATTATTAATGACAAGCTGAAAATGAGTCTGGTGCTCTGCTGCTCTGTGTTTTTCGATTTATCCTTTCTGTTTTCCCAGTACCTTTTGAGCTTACTGCTTAGTTTGCTTAGCTGAAAGAAGAATTGAGGACTATTTTGGCTTGAAGAAAAAGCTTTAAAAAATGCCATGCTGTTCGATGAGAGTTTTCATAAAGGCAGAAAACATGAGAGAAGCATATTTGAGAGCTGAAGTTAATCATGAGGCCCAAACCATGGGAATTAGGGCTTCCTTAGTTGCAGAGGGTGCAGGACCATTTCCTTCCAGAGGTGCTATGCATCCTCTCCAGGATTCCTCAGCACAGGAATTTGCTTGCATCCTTCCCTGAGTAACTGTAGAGAAGGAAGGGGGAATGGTTTTTGAGTTCATGACTCTTCATGAAGTCCAGAATTTGTAGAAGAATAAGAACTCTGGCTGTGTGTACCATGTACTAGCATGTTTGAGACAACTGGTGCTTCCAGCATCTTCCACTCCATTAGGTGAAGTAGAAGTCTCACCTTTTAGACTGAACTTTTATTTTCAAGGGTATTATCATTACAGTGTGGTAAAAATGACCAAGCACAGGGGCACAGACTTCAGAACATTACCACTGGTACTGACTTTGATCCAGTCATCTCAAATGAGTGCTGTAGGATATATTGTAAGTTCAGTCACTCACAGTGAAAGAGACATTTGGGTTTTAGACCCATTTATACAAAATATAACTCCTCAGGGCATCTTTAAATTGTAGAAGTTAAAAGCTTATGGAGCCTAATAATACATGGAGGTGAAGTTTAGTCCAAGATGAACATTGCTTAGGCCTAAGAGTTGAAAAATTTGCCAAGATATCTGCAGAGTTGTGCAACACTAGGAGTCTGGCAGTACTGGAAGGTATGGATTGTGTTTGAGGATGTTTCTCTTAAAGAAAAAACCCCCACCGACCAACCAACCAAAAAACCACAACAAAACAAACACAGACCCCAAAAAGTAGCTGACACAGTCATATCTGCAGTTTTGGTGAACAAGTTCTGAAATACTATATGTTATGTTTCATAAGTATTGGAACTGGATTTGATATTATGCATCATCTAGGCTTATTAAGGAAAATATGTAGTAGTTTGGATGGTGACTGTTGTTTTTCTTTTGTTTCCTTACTTTCCTGAGTTGTTGAAAACAGCAGCTGTTCATGGGAGTTTTCTGTGGAGGACTGAAGTCGGAGCTGCACATCTGGGTTTTAGACTGGGAAGGGCAAGGACAGGAGATGAGATTATTACATGAAATGCTCTTATACCTTCTCTTTGTTTTTCAGTGGACGAATATATTGCCATTGCTAAAGAGAAGCATGGATACAATATGGAGCAGGTAATAACTCTTTTAATACTTGACTTAGTTTAAAATATTTCTCAGCATGTATTAAAACATGCCTTCAAGTGACTGCCCAGAACTACTTCTTCCCTTCCATACTGACTATGCTTTCTCCTCTCCTACTTGTCCCAAAACTGGCTATTCCTGATAGTAACCTGTGCTCTGAGAATATGGAGTTCACCTGTAGTTTTATCTGGGGATATGGAATTCACCCCTAGTTTTACATGAAGCATCAAATGAAGAAAAACAAAGCCACTGTCATTTCTAACAGAGTTTGGCTGTGCTTCCTCTGGTGACTACTTCTGGAACACTTTGAGAACTCCTGAACGATGTTAAAAAGATTGGCTTGTCTTTGGACAGCTGCCTGATTGCATTGCAGTTTCCAGCTGACTGCTCCATCTCTGCTTCATGGATGTCTTGGCAGTTATTAATGAGCTATTGAATCATCATATGCTTTTCTGAGGCAAACCAATATCCACAGTTATTTACCTTAAAACTGTGTTGCAAATCATTTTGCATTTCATAGATGAGCACCTTGGCTGTCAGTGCAGTAATGGTGGGTGATTTTGCCAGCTGTCACTGACATTAGCCAGTACCTGTAGCCTAAGGATGGGAATCCTGGTCTGAGGAGCAGACCTACTTTTTACTCCTTGTGGTCTAGGATTGTGTACTAATCTTTCCTGTGTTAACTAACGTTGATTTCAACACTTGTTGGAGAGATGAGTAGATTTGTGCCTGGGAAACTTTCCTGAATTCTGTGGAGTTTCCTTATGCACTAATACTTGCCCGGAAAGGGAAGGCAGGGGATCTCATTACTTACTGTATTGACAAATCACTTACTGTCTCTATAAAAAGATTGTACAGGAACTTGAAAGTTTATGAAATTGTTCAGGCAGAGGCTGTGAGCATAGAAACCCATGATTTGGATGGGCAAGGACTTCTATTTAAATGATTCTACTATCTTCTTTGAGTCAGACTTTCAGGGGTTGATACTTATACGGAAAAAGACTCATTGCTGAACAAGAGCATGGAAATTGAGATAGCCAGCAAAATTTCCAGCAAACCCAGGAATGATCAGACTTGACAGTTGCAGTTTGCAGAAAATGGCAATAAAAGGAACATGAAGGTATCAAAAGGCTGTGAATTTAAAATGAACATAAAGATGGTAACCCTCTTCAGCTGATACGGTTATATCCTAATACTGGATATTGTGGGTAATATTTGCCAAGAGAGATCGTCTCGGAGTAATAGATGTGGGTTTCATATTTTTAGTGGAGAAGTGATGTTTAAAAAGTATAGACTGATACAAAAGACTGATCAAGATGAAGCTTGTGATTTTTTTAAAGAAACTACTGAATTCTTGTCATTCAAAAAACTTAAATTTAGTTAACACAGATTTGCATTCATTTTAATGTTGGAAATATAAACCTCCCACTCATTCCTTTAAGTCTTTTTCACCATTTTTCTTTCCTCCTTTGTGTGTAGTAGAAGTTGCAGGACCCACCACACCAGGATGTAAAGTGGCTGAGCAACTTGTAAAAATGTCCCTACTTCTAAAAATTTTCACATTCCTTCTATAGCGCTCTCACATAATACTCTGGAGTTAAACATGTTTTCAAGGTCTTTCGGGGTTTCCTAGACAGCTACACGAGGGACTTTCTGGAAATAACTAGAGAGGATCTGTCTTGTATTGCTCTGGAAAGTATGTATTCATTTTGTATTATAGGGGACAAGTGTCAAGGCTTTCAAATTGGGATGATTTGTTGAGTCACCAAGGGTCACTGTTTTCAGCAGGTATCATCAGAATTGCCATTGGCTGGATAACTGTGGAGAAGCTGATACAGACTCCCTGTAAGGCAGTCAGAGCTCAATTTAACAATTGGCCACAGTCTCTGGGCTTTGCTGGCCAAGGCAGCCCTCTCCCATGTGTGCATCCCCCCAGCAACCAGTCTCTTTGGACCTCTGTCCAGGTGACTTGGCTGACAGTCATCACACAGAGATTCCTGTTCTTCCACCTGTGCCTGCTGCTCAAAACCTCCTTTGCAGACTGAGAGGTGCCAGTGTGTTGAAGGCAATGGTGAGCTGCTGGCAGGATGCTGGGGCACATGCCAGCCCTCCTCTGCCCAGTGATGTTCCCATCCAGCTGCCACGTGCAGCTCCTGGCTCTGTCCTTTCTCTCCCCTTGCCTGTGGCCCGGTGCCCCTTTGCTGGCTCTGCTGCTGTTGGATGATTGCTGGGGCTGTGCTGTGGGAGTCCCTGCAGCCTCACCAGCTGGAGGGCAGGTAAAGGGCAGGTTACTGCAGGCCAGTGAGCTCTGGCAGGGCAAGCCCACTTCAGCTGGTGCTGCAAACAGCTGTCAGTGGTTGTGCTGAGCTGTATCAGTCACAGGCTTTTGGAAGCACTATGCTAAGTCTGGCTGTGAGCTGTGTTTTCCTGACAGCCTGTGTCAGACACCCTGGGACAAAGGAGTCTGGTAAAGCTGTGTATGAGTGCGGAGTTCTCCTAGGGCATCATGGAATGGAGGATGGATATTGCTCTCCTGTTAAACAAACCTGTAAGGAAAACCTTTTTGTTTACTTTTGGGTTTGTATAAGCAGCTGTCCCCTCAGCCCTTGTTAGCATCTTGGTGGTATTTAATGCTACCCTACCCCCCACTAAAGTGTCTCGCTCCTTGTTTTTTCCCTTGGTTCCTCATGGGGATATTTGGTACAGCTTGTGTCTGAAGGTGAAAAGAATGGCAGGGGAGAGAAAACTCAGTCCTTCATGACTGCAAAATAGTTTCTTTGGCCCCATGCTTGCCAGAGTGGCTGCATGGCTCCTGTGACATCTCGAGTGCCTGTGCTGCAACCCAGACTACTACTCTTTTTGCATGGTGGCAGAACGAGGAGAGAGTGTCTGGGCAGCACTGAGAGGCCAGTAGGGTCTGGCAAGATCTTGAATAACATTAATGTTTATATGCATGCTTTTTGCAGAATCTCGGGGCACAAGATCCCATAAAGGAACTGCTTTTTGCATAGCAAATCATAATGGGGAAACCCCAGATTTGGAGGGATTTTGTAATGCTGAGCAGCCAGGGTGAAACTACTAGATGAGGGTGACTATGGCTGTGAAACCTGAGCTGAGTTTGCATATGATGAGCAGGTTACTCTTACGTTTAACTCAGCATGTTAGGGATTGTTTTCACTTCACAGCCATTGTGAAAGGCTGGTTTTTAGCTCTGCAGAGTCAGGCCTTCCCAGAATGACTCAAAGTGGTTGCTGGCATGCCAGAGGTAGTGATGTGTCATAACACACAAGGGGCTGTGCCCCGGGAGAGAGGGGGCTGCACGTGAGTGTCTCTGAGGCAGCAGCGGGAGAGTGGTTTGCAGGTGCAGCACATGCACTTTGTCTTTGGAACTGAGAATGAGAGACTGCAGCAGTGAAACGAGGCATCTCTCAAGGGAACAAATGAGCAGCCCTTAGAATAAGTGAGATTTTTTTTTTTTATCTCCTTTGGGCCAGGGATGTTTTAGCAGCAAGTCAAGGTTGTACATGCTCTGCCTTTCCGTCTTTGAATTCTCTCATCCTCTTCACCTTTTCCCTCTTCCCCTCAGAAAGAATGCCCTAAAAACCATAAAAACCCCCAGTCAACTAAACCATCCTCCTGATTTCCAGGAAATAGAGTTCAGCACTGGCAAGAAGCTGCCTTTTGTCCAGTCTGTGTTTTAGGTAGACTTTCTCAAGTTCTTGCTTAGCTTTCCTGTTCATATCATGACCAGTAATATTGGAGTAATTCTTTGATTTTCTTCTCCCACCTTCCTGTCGCTTACTGTCTCTTACTACGCAACTACCTGTGTGGTTTTGATAAACTTCAGGTCAGTCTTCACAGCCTAGATGAGAGTCAGATTTCAGGTTTCTCGCACTCGGATTCCAGGTTTCTCGCATGTGATGTAGCTGAAAATTAAAATTATGCCTAATGCAACGCCTGAGAAAAATGTAACTCTCCCTTTCCATCTTGCAGTAATGTTTCTTTTGATTACAATTGTCCCCTTGGTGTCTGTATTATTTCTAGGCCCTTGGGATGCTGTTTTGGCACAAGCACAACATCGAGAAGTCTTTGGCAGATCTGCCAAACTTTACTCCGTTCCCAGATGAGTGGACAGTGGAAGACAAGGTCTTGTTTGAACAGGCCTTCAGTTTCCATGGGAAAACCTTTCACAGGATCCAGCAGATGGTAAGTGGTGTCACAGGAGTGGTAAAGCAAGTTGGACCGTCATCTTCAGTGCTGAGTGTGCTGAATGCATGTCTGATGCTCTTAGGAGAGAAGGGAGTGAGCCAAAGGGAATGTTAGAGGGAAAATACTACCATGAATAGAAAGAAACAGTATTGTTTCCAGAATCTCTGTAGAAGTGTTTTCCTGAAGAGCTTTACTGGTTCAGGATAAACTTCGACTGTGAATTTTTTTGGTTGGAAATCACAGCTTTCAGTCTCCTGTGTGCTGTGGTAGTGTTTGTCTCAGCTAGAATTCAGGCATGGTCTATACACACGTGCCCACACACAGAGTAAAGATAATCTCTGTGCAAAGTTGATTTCCTTTCTTACAACCTTCTTTTTAGGAATTAAGTTTATTTAACTATGAAATCTGTACTGTCAACATATGCTGTGGTGGAGGTTTATACATCATTGCAAGTATTCAGTCCTTTGCTTTTGGTTGGTAGTGATACTATTTTAAACTGTGATTAAAAACTTCAAGGGTGGATTTCTGCCTGAAAGGGTGGTGCTAGGGAGTTTGCAATTTTCTTTTGAAAGAGGGAGACAGTGGGGTGTAAAAAATTTTTATTAATTGTATCTTGAGAGTGTCTTCAAGTTCATCACCTGGGTGGGAACCAGACTTTGTTCTTTGTTCTCCTTCAATAAAATGTCTCTTGAATGTTCTAGTAGGACCCAGTCACATTGGCTGTTACCCTTTGAAGTGAGCGTAGGCTGTTGCAGTCTGTCTGTTCAGCCTCTTTAAAAGCACATGTGAAGGTCTGTGTTGCTGATCCTGCTGAAAAGTGAAAGGTGACTTGCCTTCCAAGGATGAAGGAAAACTGCCAGATCCCTTTACAAAAGGGTGGCAGGAAGAGGCTTGTTCTCCTCATGTCATCCTTGAATGTGCCTTCGCTGATACTGATTTCCAGATGTTCTTGCAGTCCCGGGGTCTCCCACTCCCTTCAGTCAGGTGACAGGGCTTACACAAACTGGGCAGTCTGAAGAGTTGTGAAACTCTCAAAGGGTGAAGTGTGTTTATTCCTCTGTTTTTATATAGGGAGAGGAAAAAAAGGGGAGGACAGTGTCCTGGGGAAAAAAGAGAGCATAAAGCCCATCCTGTTGCTTGGTTAAATGCTAAAGCAAGAAATTCTCCATTCAGTTTATGTGCAGAAGCATGACTCTGTCCCTGAGTGAAGTGCATTCCAACACAGGGATGCCAAGCTCATGCACTGTTCCCTAGGTAATGATATTTTTTACTGTTGCTCCCAGGAAAGCCATCCTGCATGAAACGAATTAAATGGCTGAAGCTTTGTGTTTAGCAGGGGACAGGAATCAATGGCTCAGGAGCACATTAGTTGTTAGTTTATATATGCTGCCCCATTAGCACTAGTGGAGTTTGGAGCTGAGGGGAGAAATCATCAAAGCTAGAGAATGAAGAACAAGTTATGTTATTTACCAGAGCTGGTTCTGATATTTTGGCACTCCTAGCACAGGTTTGTAGCCAAGTGGATGTTTGTCACAAACAGCCTTGTCCCTGAGTTTGTTCTGTGGAACTCTTAATTTCAGCATACCAGCCTGTTGCGTGGCTATTGGCAACAAACATTGACACAGCACCTGCACTTTTGCCAGCACAGATGGATTTCTGCCTGTGTGCAGCTGTGGGCCAGGGTGGTAGTTCTGGTGTGATCCATTATTAGAACCTAAAGTCAATCTGCAATTTGAAAACTAGGCTTAATCTGAAGTCAAGATTTAAACTGTAGTATCTGAATAAGAGAGATCTGGGTCTTGCTCACAGTTTTGTTTTAAGCCCCACCCATTCTGCCCTCTAACCTTAATTAGACACTTTAAAACATGTTTTATTCAGCAGCAAAGGCTGGACTTCTACCTTTTAAAAGCTCTATGTAGGATTTACAATCCATGTAGAGTACCTCAGAAGTAGAGAATTAGTCTTAAAGTAGTTTTGTTTTTTGCTTTTTGGAGGTGGACTTTTCATTCATAGCTACAGGGTAATGGCATTAGTGTAAGAGGACAAAAAAAATAATTCTGAGACTTTTGTTTTTCTGTATCTTCAGTTCACCATACAGTAACATTTCGTCTTTTGAAAACATCCTTTTTGAGACCTTTATGAATAGACTCATCATGTGAATAAACCTATTTAATCAAACATCAAAGATACGCTTAGGATGTCGCCTGCAATTCAGCAGTTCCTGCAGTTGTTTACACCTGTCTGCGTCGGCTTTTAAAACTGTTATCTCAGTTGCAAGGCCTCATTTTGGATTTGCTCTTATGTTCCTCTGTTCTAAAGGGAACCAGCTACTTGGCTGGTGAGTGGAGGCTTGCTGAGATGCTCTTCAGAGATTTTGATGTCCTAAATAGTAGGCACTAACCTGAAACACTCTCCCATAGATGATTTTTGGAAAGGCTGCAGAACTGCTTTGCTCAAGTCTGAGACAATCCAGTTTAGAGAGGTCAGATGTTCCTTAACAAAAACAGACCAATTGTATGTAAACTCCTGGGGATACTTTATATATAAGCATATAAAAGAATACATGTTCAATTTACAGCTTCCTGACAAATCAATAGCCAGCCTGGTGAAATTTTACTACTCCTGGAAGAAGACAAGGACTAAAACTAGTGTGATGGACCGTCATGCTCGTAAACAGAAAAGGGAACGTGAGGAAAGGTATGTTTGCAAGCAGAAAGGCTGCACACTGATTTCTTTAGACTATCCCAGAGATTCCTGTTAGCTTGTAAAAAAACTAGATGTAGGATTTTCCCCAAAGTGTTTCCTGGTACCACACCTTTCCCCACCCCTCTTCCCTGCCTTCTGTGCATGTTTTAATCTGCTAAAACTGAAAGAAATCTGTTTGCAATTAGGTTTGTTTCGTTTTTCAACACTGCAATTCCTGATTGCTCTCTAATCCATGGGTTTCCTTCCCATCATTCTAGAACCTTTTCTCCGGTACTGCTTGAGGCTGCAGAAAATGAAATTAAAACTGTTTACAATCTGATTGGCACTGTTGTCAGCACAGACAGAAATGCTGATAAGCAGGACAGTAAAAGGAAGTAATGAAAGAGTTAGAAATCTGCCTTTATTTCCTCTGTGTGATGCTCAGTAGAGTGAGAATGTGCACCTGATACAGGGAGCAGGCTAGAGTATAGGATCCCTCATCCAGAGGTATCCCAAGGAGTTCTGGGTGCATTAGGATTTGGGTGAGGCTGCTGTTTGGGGGGGTCACTAGTTACTGAACTTTAGCAGATGAGCTTGACTCCTGCTTTTTCTGCAAGTTGACCCTCCTGGATAACCATGGAAGCCCTTGAAGATAAGGCAGCCAGTGGCCTTGTGTGTACTTCTGTAAATTGGACTGTAAAGTGGAACTGCCACTCGGTGCCTTTGCCTAGTTCTGGAGCTGACAGAGCTGCAGAAATGTGGAGGCTTCAGGTGTCTGTGGGGAAAATAACCCCCCTGAACAGCAACAACTCCATTTGCTTGATGCAGGTGCCTTTTTAACCTGGTCTAAAATGCAGTTAATGTCTTTGAGGTTTGCCTGGCTTTGGAAGACTTCTAATATAACTGGGCAAAATTCTGCAAAAGTTTTTCCCTCAAAGGAGTCGCTATACTTCCCAAGGAGCTGTTTGCTGGCTCCAGTGCATATGAGCAAGCTCTGTTTGGGAAGGGGGAAGAAATGCGTTTCTAGGGTTGAGCTGTACTACACCAATGATTCACTCAACCTCTCCCATCTCTCCATTAGGTCAGCAATACTTGCTTAACAGGCAGGGCCAGGGAGAATACTGCCAGCAAATTTGTCCAGTATTTGGTTGGCTTTCTTTGACTTGAGTCTCTTTTTCCACTCTGTTTCTTTCTCTTCTCTAGGAAGGCTGTCTATTTTTCCTCTCCCATTCGCAGTGTTTATTTATTTAATTGGGTTTTTTTGTTTGGTTGGTTGGGGTTTTTTTTTAGTTTTCCTACTGATTCATGGGAGGCAAGAAATCTTTTATAAGGAGTATGTATTTCTTTCATACTGTATATTTTAGGGTCTTCTGCTACTGCCTCTCTATTTTTGTTCTGTGCTCATAAATGAAATTACTGCAATTTGAAAATACACCTCTCGGGTACCTATGCCTGTTTGCTAGGAAAAGCAGCACCTCAGACCATCTGGTGATCGGGAAAGAACTGTATGAGCTGCCATGTGCTGTAATTTTGTAACCTTTGAGGAAGGCAGCTGGATTGGAAATGCATAATTTGGTTTGCATCTGCAGCAAGCTAAAGCACCAGGCCATCAGTTTGATGTTTGATTTCCGTTCTCCCCCTCCATTATGTAAAACAGTCAAACCCCTACAGCCCCAAAGGATTTGTCAGTGCAGCCATGCAGGGTGTGGAATCCACGCTGGGTGAGTTTAGGGTGCTTGGATTTTCAGGTTGTACTGTGCCACTCAGTGTTGGCAAAACTTCACAAAGTGTTCTTTAGTTATAGCGATCAGTGTCTAAAGCTGCAGAACTGTGTGGGTGGGTTTTGATCTCTCTCATGTCTAGGGAACTTGCTAGAATACAAGAGCAAACTATCAGCACAGCAAAGGCTGTGGGAGTTGACCATTGTAGAAAGGCTGAAATCCGAACCTAGGTGAGAACACAGGGAAGTTCTTTTGGAGATGGGGTTAAGAGAAGAGGCAGTCCTGAGGGATCTCACTTGAATACCTCTTCTGTGGCTAAACAGGGAAATTCCCCAACCCCTCAAATGCAACTACCAGTGCATTTGGAACCAGGTTTTCAGTAGCTGTTCTTAGTTGTGTGTAACGGGCCTGGTGTATGCAGCTCTGGGAAGGGATGCTTGGTAGTTTATTCCCTGGAATCGTGGTTACTCAGACTAAATGTCCTGTGAATCAATTGGTGAGCCAGGTGTCTTGGAAGAGCAGAAGTGGCTTGTACAAGTTGTTGCTCTTGTGGAGGTGGATGCCAGCCCAAGCCACCTGTTGGCCCCAGCACTGTAGCACAGTCCTGCCATGCCCTGAAGCTGTGACACACCAGCACCGGCTGATGGTTCCTCAGCAAAGGCTATAAAGTTGGACATGAAAAAGTAGGGTGGGTTTTTTTGGTTTAAAAAAGAAAGAGCTTTGATTAGATCAGCTTATTTCTTCTGTTTCTGGGCATCATCTCAAATGGTGCAATTAATTTCAGTTGTGTACAGTACAAAAAATACATTTGATTTAATGTCTGTTTAAAATTCCAGTGAAGCTAAACTGGACAGGTGTGCCAAGGTCACTTTCAATATGGCCCCAGTTTCATGCCTGTTGTTATTATGTAGCTGATAGTCATTTTCTTTTCCAGGGGTAAGTGAAATATGAGACTGTCACTGAAAAACAAAACAAACCAAAACAACCAAAGTGCTTGTTTTTGAGGGAGTTCCTCCTGTGCATGACTGTTTTGTTAAATGTTAAGAGTTCTATGAAATCCATGTTTTAGCTACTCGCTATATTTCTAAGTCAGTCTTTGTCTCAGTTTGTCTACATTTAAAATGCTCTGTGTCCCATGTCCTTTAAAAGATAACTTGTGGAATTCATTTCGTGTCTCTTGCCTTCATCTGTGCGGACTTACTTTGCCTAAGTACACTACTGAGCAGTCTTCCTCTATGTACTGTGTTCACAACTTAGAATTTATTGACTTAAACTAGAAACAAATAAAACAAAAAACTCTCATCCCTTAAAAATCCCCACATCCTGGAAATAAAACTAAGGAAAGCTCTTGGACTTGCTATTGCATCCATGCATTGGTTTTAGCATGCTATTTATGGAAAAGAGCCTTACAAACTAATACAGTACTGTTTGCTTTTGTCTTCCAGTGAGGATGAAATGGAGGAAGCAAATGGAAATAACCCTATTGACATTGAAGTTGAACAAAACAAGGAGAGTAAAAAGGAGGTATAATTTTTTTCTTATTTCTGTACAAAGGAAAGTGTTTACTTACTAGCTACTTCATGTAGAAGCTGACAGTATGTAATTTTCTTTTTGTTCTTTGTATAGTTGTCATATAAGAAGAATTGTCTTCAGAATTATTCTTAGATCAAGACAAGTATAGATAAGTTATTATGGATGAAGCTGGGAAAGTTTAATACTTTACCATGCCATGATAATATAGTCTGTGATTGTTTCTAGTCTCTTTGATTCTCTCTTTGGCTGTGTTAGCTTAAACCACCTTCAGTGATGGTTTAGATCAACCTAATTGTGTGGAGGAGAAGCACATCTCCCCACTGAGATGTCTAGATGGAGAGGAAATACATCCTTTTGCTCTAGATAGAGCATCAAGAGCATGTTTGTCTACAGCGTAGGCTTTAAGGTAAATTTCTGATGTACTGAGGTCCCCAGCAATAACTCAGAGGATTTCACTGGCACCAGGATTGCAACTCCATTGCTGAAAAGAAAAGGAGAAAGTATTTTTGACTGGTTCATTTTGTCTGGCAGAGGGGCCTTAACCTGTTACATGCAGAATATTTTGTACTTGAATCTCACTTCAACTCCAAGTGGGCATAGGGTTCTGGATGGAAATAGTCACACAGATACAACAGTTTTGAGAACCTAATCTGTGATGCTTAACAAGAAAGCATATATTTCATGTGTATAACCTGCAGGTTGTCTGTAACTAAATAAAAACACCTTGTAGTGTGGGTTATTGTGTGTGAATGAGTCTTACCCTAAAGCTTTCTCTCCTTGAAGGTAGCTCCCTTTCCTGATTTCCTCTAGCCTAATTTCTCTCCCACATTTGATTTCATGTTTTATATTCTTTTGAAGGTTATATGTAGGGAAAACCCACTATAAATATTTAAAAACATGGTCCAACAGAGGCAAAAACCAAGCCCTAGAGCAGCTGTTTTGTCAGCCACTCTCAGATTAATTTCTCCAACAAATTATTTTTAATGGAAATAACTGAAAAATTGCAACATTCCCATCTGTTCTTCATCCATGCCAGGGTGCTCTCTAGACTTTCCAGAAAAGCCTAGCTGTTGCTTCCAGTGAAGGAACCAGCACCCCTGCTGTATTCCTAGGAGCAGAGTGAATGTGAAGCCATTTGTATTCATCCTTACGAGAAACTGAGTTCTCAGAAGCCTCAGCAACAGCCAAACAGGAAGGATTCTCACTTGACAAAGTTGCAGCTGCATACTGCAGCTCTCCAGTGTCTTGTATATAATACTATTCTCAAAATTTAGATTTCTCTGTAAGCTCTTTGAAACCTTGCATTTGTAAAAGAGCTCCCTTCAATCCCCTCTGTTATTGCTTCCTTCCCAAACAATGCTGACATGCTCTGAACTTGCTGTGGAAGAGTGAAAGGTATTTTTTTGCCAACTTGACTGCATCTGTTGTGTGAGGCTATGCCAGATCGGATGGCTGATAGTAACCATCAAGACATTTTTGTAGAAAGTCAGGTACAGACCATGGCACTCCACATCTGATCTGAAACTCGTGGAGCATATGCAGTCTGGCTATGTGTGCAGTGTCAGGCAGCCTTGTGGGGGCTCTTCTGGACAAGGATTGTACTGCAGGGCAAAATGATGCTGAACAGCCTTCATAGCATCTTCAAAGTTTAGCTGGGGTTGTTTAGCCTGGAGAAGAGGAGGCTCATGGGAGACGTTTTTACTCTCTACAACTGCCTGAAAGAAGGTTGTAGCAAGATGGAGATCAGTCTCTTCTCCCAGTGACAGGCAACCAGTGACAGGACAAGAGGACACAACCTCAAGCTGTGCCAGAGGGGGTTTAGATT
>VYZS01100415.1:17637-86759 GCA_013400695.1 Neodrepanis coruscans | reverse complement strand
TAGCATCTTCAAAGTTTAGCTGGGGTTGTTTAGCCTGGAGAAGAGGAGGCTCATGGGAGACGTTTTTACTCTCTACAACTGCCTGAAAGAAGGTTGTAGCAAGATGGAGATCAGTCTCTTCTCCCAGTGACAGGCAACCAGTGACAGGACAAGAGGACACAACCTCAAGCTGTACCAGGGGAGGTTCAGGGTAGCTATCAGGAAGAATTTTCTCACTGAAAGGTTGGTTAAGCATTGGAATGGGCTGCCCAGGAAGGTGGTGGAGTCACCAGCCCTGGAGGTATTCAGGAAACAACTGGATGTGGCACTTAGTGCTGTGTTTTAGTTGTCATGGTAGTGTTCAGTCAAAAGTTGGACTCCTGGACTGGTCCAGGAGAACTTTTCCAACCTTAATGGTTTTATGATTTTACTGTGCCTGAACATGATGGAAATGCCTTGAAAGAGAGAGCAGGTATTCAAGAAAGGGACAAGTTTGTTCTTGATCATTGTTTCTGTTAATGACACAGACAGATGTGTAGGGGTGGTGATGTGCCAGCAGCCCAGGACCTTTACCGTAAAGAACCTCCCCATCCCAGCCGGGCAGAGATGGTTTTTTTTTGGCTCTGAGACCAAAAGTTGGTTACTATCTGACTTGCCCAGTAATACTGGGGTTTCTCAGTGTATCTGAAATCTCTCATCTGTTTCCTCTTTTGGGGATCATTGGAGGCGGAATCTTCCCTTTTTACTTTCAGTGTTAGTGCAACTTCAGATAGTGACTCCATAAATCTGAGGTCATGACCTAGAACTGCTTTCTCCGTATCTTCCCTGTTCCTGGAAATGCCTCCCATTTCATCCTCTGCTTTTACATGGCTTGACATAGTTTGGTCTTTCCTTCTTACGGAGTGAAATTTGAGGAAGGGAGCTTTGTATTAAGGGGTTTGTAAGATTGAAGTGCACTGGATAGCAGTGGCAATATCTAAATGAACAGAAGAGCACTGCTAAATCCCTGCGTTTTAATTCTCTCTGGTTTTACTGAATTTATGTAGTTCTAGAGAGAGATGTGTGTGGCCAGGAAAGCAAGAGTTTCCAAGACAGAATAGATGTTCAAATTCTTGTTGGGGCCTAGAGGCATTTGGAGCCTTCAAAAACTGTTCTGTTGGAAGTCTGGCTTCTTGTCCACAATACAAAGAACTTCGCATTTTTTGAACTGTGTAAAACAGTCATTTTGAAATTAAAACTGCTTTTATTTTTCCTTAATGTTGAGGCTTCTGGGATGTTTTAACTGCAGGAATTGCATGTTGGTCAGCCTACAACCTGAACCTGTAGTGAGGTATTGCTGTGTGGTCCTGGGAAATTGTGTATGTAAATGAAATATGAGTAGATCTGAAATGCCTATCCATGCTGAATAATTCACTGGGCTCAGTTATCAAAGTGCTCACTTCTGAAGTGGAGTGCAGAACTTAGCTCACTTTTTCATAGCTAAACCACTCCTGCTCACTACTCCCTTCTACAAAAAGGAATAGGGGTATCCATTCCGCATCAGCAATAGTTACCTCTTATTTCTGGGCTTGCCTTAGCCATTGTATCTCATGGAATACTTTGCACTAATGAACAGAAGAAAAAGGTTGAGAAGAAGCAACTGTCCACATTACTACCATTGTGTGGCTCTGGCCATTGTACCCATGAAGAGGGTGCAAGCTTTTATCTACCAGCAGCTATGCTGGAGTCCTCCAGTCTTTGGGAGTCAGAACCTCGTGCTTACATGGGTTTTTGTGCTCAGCCTTGTGTGGTTCCAACTGCAAGCATTTAATGCTCACTAATGAGCAAATATCACAAACTCTGTAGAAGCTGCCTGTAGTTGCAAATTCAGAGGGAAGCAATAGCACTTAGTGAAGCCAATGTGTTTAAAGCTGGCAGTGACAAAATAGAGGATTCAGATGTACAGTCTCCCCTCTGTTGTTCTCTCCTTTCCACCTTTCTTCTGTTCTGTTCTTGGCCAGGCTCCAGTCACTGGGTAATAAATCTTAGGTATGAGTTGCTTATTAAGAGTAACTTCTGGAAGAAATGGTTTTGGGTTTTTTTAGAATCAGATGTGCTCTTGAAGGATCTATAGTATAGTGTCCTGGCTAATCTACCAGGTTAGAGGTGTGTGCTAAATTCTTTGCTTTAAATGTAAGGAATCAAAGTAATAAGTGGTCTGTGAAATACTCCTTTTTCTATAAGGAACTTAAATTTTAATTTAGGCAAAACTGCATCAGTTTAATGGAACAGTTGATATATAAGTGCTATGCAAGGAAACTTGGCTTCCAAAAAACAGTGTAAAGATCTAAGAATTACTCTGTAGTTATCACTCCTTTATCTTTTGCCTTTAAATAAATTTGGGTTATTCCTTTTCCTGTCTGACATGTAGAAAAATGCTCTTCCCCTGTCTTCAAACTCCACTTTTTTTCCTTCTGGTGTTCATTTAAACTGGTGTGTTCAGGCCTGGTGATGAAAGAGAGAGGTGTTGGAGGTTTGAAAATAACCAGAATGTTTAACTGCTGCAAAATTTGGCATCTGTTTCCCAAAATGAGAATAGGCAGACAAGACAGCCAGTATCTGTTTAAAATCTGAAAGCTGCCTAGAAGAAAGGAGAGATTTGTACAAGACAGTTGATTGTATGACATGCCACTTAAAGCAAAAAATGTCTTCCTGTCTGCAAACTAGCTTTGTCATTCTCCAGTCTTTGATGGCTAAAAGTCATACAGTCACAGAATGGTTTGAGCACTGAAAGAGACCCTTAAAGATCATTTAGTTTTTTAAAATGACTGCTGTTTGCCAGGTGCCGCCTGCTGAAACTGTCCCTCAGGTGAAGAAGGAGAAGCACAGTACACAGGCTAAAAACAGAGCAAAGAGGAAACCTCCCAAAGGAATGTTCCTTTCCCAGGAAGATGTGGAGGCTGTTTCTGCCAATGCAACAGCTGCTACCACTGTACTTAGACAACTGGACATGGAATTAGTCTCAATCAAACGACAGGTATGGATGGGATATAGGTGGGCTGGTTGGCAGGAACTGTAGCTTGGCAGTGATGTTAACACTGTGCATTGTTAACATGGTTTAGTTGACAAGCTGCTGGTCTTGTGCTCTAAACCTTGTGCAGTCCTAGGTTTTACATCTCTCATGTTTTATCTCTATGGGCAAACTTACTATATACCTGAAGTAAAGGAAGGAAAGGTTTATAGTGGGGACGTGAAGGACCATTTGTTGGTGCTACTGTTTCGTGCAGTTCAGAGTTCGTTCGGTTTTAACTGTGAACTTTCCTCAGGTGACATTGGTTTCAGCAGTATCTGATTTCCATGAGCAGCAGCTGATTTCCTTTGCCTTTTCATATGGTACTTTTAAAAGAGGCAGATCTGTTTGGTTTAGTCTTTCTTAGGCGTCATACAAACTTTCCTGTGTAACTTCTGCTTCCCTGATGGATCTACCTTTTAAAAAAAATGTTTTTCAAATATCTGTGATGTAAGTCAGGTTTATTACACAAGTCTCTTGTCTAAATCTGAGCATTTTCTGTTTCTAAAGCAGAGATCTCTCTCAAGCTCTTTATTAAACTTAATAGAATTGGTATTTTGGCCTAAAGCCTTTTTCTTTGGCACTCTGGGAGAAGTGGAGCTCTCCAGCACTCTTTGATTCATTACTTGCTGCAAACAGTCTTCTTATGCTGGACTTCATACAGACCTGGAAGTTGAGGCAGTTCTTGCTCCAAATAACTCATAGACAGCAGAGGATAAGTTAAATGGGATCTCCGGATTCACCAGCTATTCCTGCATTCCAATATAACAAACTTCCTTTTGGAAAAGGGGGACTGTGAGAAAAGCTGGAAGGCTGAGCTTGTGGGGTTCCTGCCAGGGCTGCTAGAAAAAGACTTGTCCAAAGATATGTTTTAATCCTTGTTAAAGGAAGGAAACTTTCTTTTCAGATTCAGAATATCAAGCAGACAAACAGCGCACTCAAAGAAAAACTTGAAGGTGGTATAGAACAATACAGACTTCCAGAGGTAAGATTGTTTTCTGACCCTCGTTTATTGTGAAGACAAATGCCAGAACTATTGGTTTCCAGTAAATTAGAACCAATGTCATGTTGGTTGTCAGTGTAACTCAAGTCTGTTAGGATATTCACTGATGTGTAATGGAAATGGGAGATGAGAAGAAAGTAAGAGCAGTGTTTAGCATGTGCATGTTGTTTCTAACAGAAGTACAGGTATCCCAGATAGACTGTATTTTCTCAGTTGTAACTGTATGCTCTTGTGAGAGAGGTGGTTGCTTTGCTCCAAGTGCTGAGAAATGTAGGAGAGGATGTTAATGGCCCATCTTTCCCTTGACACTTAGGGCTTTTGCTGTTTTCCTTCCGATGCTGGTACCTCATGCTAGAAATAGGTTGACCAAGACTACAGAAGGTGTCTGTGATAAAAACAAGTGTAGCTCTTAGTTACCTACCCCCTAACATCTGCTCAGACCCTTCCCTCTCTTCTTCTGTTACTATGACTTACAGGCTGTGTATATCACAGTTAACTGAATGAATACCATATGCAGTTCTTTATCACACAGAATCACAGAATTAACAAGGTTGGAAAAGGCTATTGTTACTAAAGTAATGATATACTTTGACTAAGAATTAATTCTTTGTTGCACTTTTGAGAGGTTTTTATAAGCTCAGATACAAGAGAAGGTATATAAATGAAGTTACATAATTTTTTTTTGCTGTCTAGGTCGTTCAGAAATTCAATGCACGTTGGACCACGGATGAGCAGCTTCTTGCAGTGCAAGGTATGGCACTAGAAGTTTATTTGTATTTCAGTTGTTGGTAGTCAAAACTCGGCTGCATTTCAGGGCTGAGTTTCTCTTCAGTGACTAATGAAGGATTTTGACACTGCTGTGTACTATTGCCCAAAGAATGTATTGGAACAAGGAAATGATATTCCCCCTTTCCCTCCCTGGGTGGTGTAAATTGCATCATATGAATGTTTACAAATAATGTCTGCTTGTCCAAGTTTTCAAAAAGTGAAACTCTACTGGAGTCACTGCTATGCTCTTTTCATGTGTAACTTCTCAAGTAGTACAGGCAGATTTATACAGGTCTTGTAGATTTGACTCTGCCCATCTTTTACTACACTTCTGTTTTCTTCCTCCTCCAGGGATTGTTTTATCTGTGTCTCTTGCCCCATTTAGACTTTTTTTTTTCCTGCATTAAACTGAAAAAGGCTTGAAACCTTAACAGAAGTTCAGCTTTGGATCCTTATGCTGTGACTTGAGCCTGATTTGTGGTCTTAGTGGAAATAACACATTATGTTTGTTTTTCTTTTTGTTGCTTGTAGCAATCAGGAAATACGGCCGAGACTTTCAGGCAATCTCTGATGTGATTGGCAACAAATCTGTGGTGCAAGTGAAAAACTTTTTTGTAAATTATCGACGTCGTTTCAACATAGATGAAGTCCTACAAGAGTGGGAGGCAGAGCATGGCAAAGAAGAGACAAATGGAACCAATAGCCAGAAGCCTGTAAAATCCCCTGATAATTCCACTAAGATGTCCGAAGAGGAAGATGAGGTAAATCCAGTTTAAAAGTCACAAAAAATTCCCAATCTGAGCTCAGTTCAGACAGATGTGTGTGTGTGAGTGTGTGTATATATATATACACATAAACATACACACAGAGTCCAGTCTTTGCAAAAGCCATTTTTGACAATCTTCAATCTGAGCATATTTTGCTTCCACTGATTCCAGTACTGATTTTTGGAATTGGGAATTCCAGACAAGTTTGAAAGTGGAAAGAGAACAGTTGATTTGCAGCCCTCTGACCGTATCTGCATCTCATCAGAACATGGATGTTTTAATGCCTCTTGCTGCCGAAACCCCATACATCTTTATCTCACTTGGATGTTTTCCCTCCACTCAGTTCTCCCAGCTGTTTTAGGTTTGGCTTTGTGGGACTTTACAGTCTTCTGAGCCAAAACTTGCTCTTTTGTTTTTGATGATTGAGTGGCTTCACTCAAGAGAAGGGAAGAAAGCAATAAACAAGACAAGTGTTTGAAACTGTTCACTCTGGAATTACCTCAAGGCAAAGTTTCCTTGATTTTTTTACAGCAGTTTCTGTGAAGACAGACATTCTAGAAACAGCCTCTCCTTGATGGAGCTTCGTGGAGTTAACACTTCTCCAAAGGCCATGTGTGTTTAAAGTTATCTAAGAGACTGTAGAACATTTAAATATGAAAGTGAGTTACTCAGATGTAGTATTAACACAATCTTGCAAAAGAAAACCTGAGTAAAGGTTTGTATTTTAAAAATGTCTGATCAAGGACTTCCTTTGGCCTAATTTATAAGACATCTTGGTGCAAAAGCTGTATCTTCTAAATGTAAGCACACAACAGCATAAGGCAAATTTTGGTATTGCATGGACTAAAGACTTCTCAATGTACTGTTTATTTTTACTGATCTGATGAGGGTTGTACGTTGTCCTTCAAACATTAAAAAGCAGAACTCCACTGCTTCACAAATCCTAATAACGTGTAATTTAAAGATCTTTTTATTGGGAAACTAATTCCAAAGGTATGACAGATAAACAAAACCAAACTTGGAAAACTTGCCTTCTCTCTCTGGGCCCTCTGAGGTTATTCCTAGGTTCAAATACACCCTAGCTCCTGAAAGCTGAGGTCAAAATAGGGAAGTCTGACTTGACATGGAAAAAAAAATGACTGCAGCAGGAACTGGAATGGGCTGTTATGGCCAAGTATGTGGGTACTGGAGCAATGAGGATCCCAAATGAGTTCTCAGAGGAGGAGCAGGGAGAGTGGAGGCATGAGAGCAAGGTCTGGTAAAATTACTGCTAGAGCAGCAGTCATGATCCCCAAACCTAGTGATGGGAAGTGCCCAGTCTAGAGCAGAGCAACTGCTGATTGGTGGGAACCGGACCAAAACAATTGTCTGGTGGAAATGGTTGCAAAGCCTGTAAAAAAGGCAGCTGTTTTCAGAGTCAGATGGTTCAGTGGCTTGAAATACAGTGGAGATGAGGCCAGAGCCTGCCTGCACCTCTGACACAGACAGGAGCCAGGCAGGGTTGCAGTGAGCTGCCAGCTGTGACAGACTGGATATGTCTAGCACCGTGTGGTTTGTGGATCTTGATGAAGGTTGTTCTGAACAGTAGGAGAACTGATGTGTCACGGCTGGGAGGAGGAAGGTGGTGGCAGCATGGAGGGGATTTTAACTACCAAGCCTGCAGCTTTTTATAAGAACATACATGGAAAGAACACAAAGCTGCCCCACAGTGGATATCTAGTGGCCACCATGCTCTCTGAGCACATCAAACCTTACCACTCAGACTGGCTGTGAATGTGGTGCTGCTGTTTTCAGAGGTATCATAAGCACAGTGCTGACTGGGTGCCTGTCTCAGCAATTCTGGGACAAAGTGAAACATGATTTGGGTTACCACATAGGTGATCTTTATGGGCTAGGAGCAGGTTTCCTGGTCTCTCTGAGCTGCACAGTACTGTGTGGCTGATGCCTGTTCTTGAAGGCACTTGCACAGGTGGTGTCTGGTCAAGTCAGGTGGACTCTGCAGTAGCCAGGAGAAGATTTTGCTGGCCTAACACAGAAATCCCTTGAGTGCTTTCTCCTCTGGCATGCCTTGGCTGTCCAGCCACCAGTCTAGTGAAAGTCGGTCCTCTGAAGGCTCTGGACTTCAAATAGCAAATGGCCACAGTTCCTTTATTTGAGGTGGTGGAGGTGAGACTGCTAATTGTAAAGCAGCTTCAACTGCAGTCTTAATTCATGTATATTTACATTCCCAACAAAAAAATCCAGTGTGCCTCAGAATAGGGGAAGCTTCTGTGATTCCTCCCATGTGGCAGGGTTTCCATTTTGTCACTTTCAGTACCATGGATCTGGGATGAAGTTTGGAGATGCAAGAAAGCTTATGTGTATTCATTTTAAACTAAACGTCTCCTTTTTCTTCCCCCTTTCCCCTTCCCTCCAGGCTACTTCTGTTCTTGATGTCAGATATGCATCTGCTTCGTGAGAAGGTGCTGTAGCCTAGAACAATTTGTGTTGACTACTGTGTTATCCAGGATATCAGGTATTAGCAAACCTCAGACAGCCATCTGCATCATATCTGTGGACAAGCAGCTATTACCAAAAAAAAGGCAAACGCTTCCAGTCCTGTGCTACATCTGCCTTAATCTCCCCTCATTCCTCCATACTGCCTCCACTTTCTTTCAAAAGCACCCAGGTAGCTCAGCTCTCCATTTCATCAACGTCATGCTTAAGCATGGGGACTTCTAGAACCAGTAACACCTGTCTATAAATTTTGACCAACCTGCAAAACAAGGAGCTCCTTAGCAGCCCCACAGTAACTCTACACATTAGGAGTTCTTATAATACTTGGTCCATAGGGTATAAGTATGTATTGCTGCATGGCCTTGTGGTCTCCGCTTCCTGTGTATTCTTATGATGACACTATTATTAGTGAGCTCTTTATAAAGGAGAGGCCTGTGCACATGCCAGTGGTGTCAGGTTTGTTCTGCCGTTACAGGACACGTTAACAAGCAATCTTGAGTAACACAAAGTGATAGGAAATGTTATTTCTAAGGTTTGGTCAGTCCAAGGTTGTAGATGTAACTCATTACACTTCTGGTTTGTGCAATTTCTTCCACTGTATTTGTGTGTTTTTGCTTCATAGAAAGCTCCCTAATTGAGCATTTTATTCCTGTATATTTTAATGGCTTTTATTTAGTGCAAAAGGGAATACGTAACCTGAAACTGTTTGATATGCTATTTAACCCCTGGCATTCAGCATTTGCATTGTAACTTGTTAAATGAGTGCTACACAACTTTCTTTTTCCTGATCCACTGCGGGATTAAGTCAAAACAACTTTTTCTGGTGCCTCTCCTTTGGGGAATATGTGCCTTTTTACATTTGGCTACCATAGGTCACTTTCTGTCCCAGTGTCTCATTCCTCTTCAGAGCGCTGTTTGCCAAAGACATCAAACTGCTTCTCTCACTGGAAGTCTGGGTGAGGGTTGGAGTACAAAATTCAACCTTCAAGAGTTTTTGGTCTCTTGGAAGTTTAATAGAGAAGAACTGGGTTAATTTTCATTGGCCATTTTAACCCTTCTGAAGCACACATCGCTTTCATGTTCTGAATCAAAATATGCAATTTAAATCTAAGAGGTGCTTTTCCAAATACTTGGTGCATGCAGCTTTCAAATCCCAGCCCTCTGCTCGGATGACCTGTGCTGTGGCCTATCTGTCTGGCTTGAACTGGATCTGTTCTGGGAAGTCCTGTATGAGGACTCTGCACCTTGAACAAGGTAATTGCTGACTGCCGAGCAGTGTTCAGAGAAGCTGGAAGCAGCATTATTACTTCTTGTCCAGTGGAAAGCTGCAAAATAACACTAGTCACAAAGCATTTAAAAATGGTTAATTTAATGATGATGGAAGAAACCACCAGGTGTCTTTGCAAGTGGGAAAGAGGACCCTCTTTGCCTCTCTTCCTCTGCAGAGGATTCAAGCCATGATGGCACACAGTGATGTACAGCACCAGCCTTTCTTAACACAACCTGAAATGAGCTAGGCCCTGGCCTGGCCTGCAGCTGAGGTGCTGCAGCTCAGAGTTGAACTTTGAACTTGGTGCTGATGTTTAGCTGCTGGGCTGTGGCACGTTGTGTGCTGTGGTGGTTCTGCTCTCTGTACCTGAGTGAGGCAGGCTAATGCCAGCTGGGTGATAGAGCCAGCTCTGGGCACCTCCTGCAGCATGGACACAGCCCAAGGAAAGGCCTTCCTTGTGTGAGGCAAGTAATTCAATATCAGAAACTGAGCAATGACACACAGGCACAGAGCAGGTAGAAATTTCCTAGGGCAAGCTGGACCGTGGAGACCAAAAAGGGCCTGTTTCAGAAACTGGGCAGCTGTTTCTGAGCAATTCCGTTCTAGTAGCTCCAGAGAGATGCTGTGAGGCAGTGGGAGGATGGAAGGGAGCTATTCCCTGTCCTGTGTTGATGTTTGTGTCTCTACAGCTGTTGCTGTGAACTGGAAGCTCTGACAGTTGGTTCAGTTATTGCTGCAGACCTGTGCCAGTTGAAGTCGTGAGTCTCCTGTGGGAAAGGATGCTAGTTGTTAGCCAGTGTGTGAATTAGGATTAAAGACCGGGCAAATAGCACTGTGAATCCAGTTGACAGTTGTGTAAAGTAATGCTGCTCATTAGAAACACCCTAGTATTAAACCTCCTGCTGGTACCAATGCATGGAGACAGGTCCTCGCCAGTGTTAGGAGTGTTGTGGCGAAACTCATCAGGAGAGGCTTCTGCTGGAGAGTTAGTTACCTGTGAGGACTTTTCATCGGTTTTTGCCCTTAAATCTGTCCATCTTATAATCAGAAAAGTTGTGTTTTGGCTTCATCCCCAAGGGGTACAGGGAAATGTGTATAATTCATGATATTAGGAAGAAAAAAGTTGTTTAATTACTTTTCAGTTGACTGCTATCTTATTGTAGTTGATACATGCAATATAATAGCACTGTATTTTAAATGTTTAGTTTTTTACATTCTTTTGAACTATGTTTTTAAATGCGATAAAATCATTTTAGCTTTTGAAATGGTTTGATCTTGTTTAGGTAAAGACCCTCTTTATCTTTTTTTAAATGGGTCAAGCATTAGATACATCAACTGGTTGCATTCTGACTAGAAGGGTCCACAAAGATAAATGCATAAGATAGAATATTCACTTAAATTTTGTTTCTTAAACTATCAATGTGAATGTCATAATTATATATATTTTGTGGAAAATGGGAAATTATTTCTCCTAAGTATAAGTTATTGTGCAAAATATGGTATCGTTAAAGAAAATGATAGTTTTAAGTTTTAGTTTTAGAAATCTTAAAGATATAAAAGTGTATTGCATATGCATAAACAAATTTCATTTGTCCTATTTAATTTTTACGTAGTTGTGTAAAGTGCTAGGTAACTTCTTTTTTCACTTATCCATTAAAACAACCTTGTTACTTGAATATTCGCGTTTAACTGGTTTGAAACAGTGATCAATTTTTGTAATATAATCTTATAACCAAGGGAAAAAAATACACGCCTCAGTTGTGCTTAACAGTATAGCAACAATGTACAATCAGATGCTTAAGACCATAGTAGCCATAACTGGTAATGCAACCACAATGGTTGTATCTCAATATATTTAATACCAATGGGGATAATGGTTTCTTAATATATTTTTACAAGTTTGCAACCTGGAAGACCCCATAAATATCCACTAGAACACTTTTTTAATAGTTAAAGTAAGAGTGAAACTCTTACTCTCTTAAAGCGACATCCTGACAAACATTTTTCTTTCCTGTACAAATACATCAGAAACATTATGTACTAAGATATGCTCATTGTCACTTTAAATTTCAGTTTTTATTCTCTGCAATCGCTAATATGCTGTTGGTATTCTTGCACACCAAATATGAGCCAAACAGTGCATTACACTAACTTGATCACTGGATTTGTAAACAAAAATTTCCAAGTCAATGAAATGCAAAAGTACCACAGGAGATTGTTTTTGATGATGTGTGTTTTTCAAATTGGTATAAAGTTGTGCATAGCCCATTCAGCGATGAGTGGCCTCATACTTACTCCCTTCAAAAAAAGAGAAAAATTATTTTATTAGCTCCAGCTTGTCTTCAGCAAGTAAAAATCTAGTGATCTTGTGCAATGCCCCTAAAGCAAATACTTTCTGCCACTCCCTGGATTAATGCAGCTTTTCCTGTTAACAGTAAAGCACAATTGCAGTGAAAGTTACAGTTCAGAAGATGGAAGGTCAGTATAGTCTATGCATGTTGTATAATAATGAGTGTTTACATTCATATTCTCCTAAAATAAAATTTATACTGGAGTGTATAGTATTCCATTATGTAGATTTTATCAATTTTGTTAACTGCTTATAGATTGCTTAAAAGAAGTTTTTTCAAGATTTTAAAAGATGTATAAGGTTAAGTTTGCAAATATAATGGAAATGCTGTATAGCTTTTGAAGTGATAAAATACTCGTTGGGATTTTAAAGAAAGTATGTTGTAATAATGCTGTTGTAAGTAATATTTTAAATGTCTTTTTTGCCTGT
Organism: Neodrepanis coruscans; assembly: GCA_013400695.1. Lineage (NCBI taxonomy): Eukaryota > Metazoa > Chordata > Aves > Passeriformes > Philepittidae > Neodrepanis > Neodrepanis coruscans. The sequence goes on along the minus strand of VYZS01100415.1, from coordinate 74,648 downwards.
TTTCTATTATTCAGCACACTTACTGTGATGAATGTTCATAGCATTATAAAATTGCTTAGCCACTGAAGAGTAACATTTGGTTTTGGATTATTTTACTGTATGAGGAATTATAGTGGGGTAAATTCCTTTGTGAAATTCTACATAATTCATTTTTCTATGATTTCCAATGTTTGCTGACATCAAATAAAATTTTTTCAAGCCATTGATGTAATAAAATGTGTAGTAAAATGTTATTGACGTAAAGTGTTGTTCTGATGTGTAATTGACCTCCCCCCTCTACCTTTCAAATTTTGGTCAAGAGACACAGCTGGGGTTTGCTCCTTCCCGTATTGCATCGCCTGTATGGAGGTGTCACTGGAGTGTGGATTCCCTGCTGCTGAAGTCAGGGGACAGAGTCCTGTGAGCTCTTGGGAAACTCCAGCAGCCTTTAGTATGGTGCTACCAGCTGGAGCTGCCTGTTGTGATTCCCACCAGTGGCCCTGGAGAGATGACTGCTCCTTTCCTGGTGCTGTGGCATGTTCCTTTCCCTGGCCACCTTCCAGGCAGCTCCAGTGGGACTGGAGTGATGGCTGTTTTTTAGGTGGTGGAGCAGGAGCCTAGCTTGTAGGATGTGGATGGAGCGTAGTTGACAGTGTCACCCCCAATATAAGGAGGACCTGAAGAATAAAGCGCTTCCTCTGCTGCGTGCAAAGAGCACTTACCTGTACAAGTTAAAAAGATTTTCATCTTTGTCCTACAATGAAAGAAATGCACTTGAAATATATAGAAAAAGGCAAGCCTTGCCCTCAAAGCTTAGCAGTGTGTAGATGTTGCTATTGAAGATGCTCAAAAGAGCAGGAAATTTTGCACATTTTGATTTTCAGGAAGGTCATGTTTTGTCTGTTCACATGCTGTGTGCTATTAAGCGCTAAATGCAGAAGCACAGACAAGACTTTACAGGGCAGTTTGGGGGAAACTGCTGAGCCTTGCCCTGTTACATTCAACAGGCAGGTACCAGCAGTGCTCTGTGAGCCTCGGTGTTAGTGCAGGACAGGTGACAAGAGATTCTCTGCTTTGCTTGTGCAGCAGAGTTGACACAGCAGGGTACTGTGGTGGTTTCTAATGCTGCAGCGTATGGAGGGCAGGAATTAGTCATGCCTTTTTATTTTGTAAAGCAAGGGGGTGGGAAGGGAGACGGGCTTGGGGTTTTGGAAGAACAGACAGCATTTTTAAGAGCTGAGGTTGTTTCCTTACTGGAAAGCATCCGTGTAATTTTCCTGTTCATAGAGAATATGGTACCAATACTGTAAGGTAGCAAGCTGCTCTTTCAGGGGAGTTGTTTGATTCAAAGCTCTTTCACCCCTTAACCTTAAATACAAACCAGCCCTTCTTGCCCATGTGCCCCCCCAAGCCCAAAATAAAACAGAATAGAAAAGAAGGAACTTCTATTGACAATCAGGAAACATAAAAAAGTGAAGAAATAGAGGCTTCCCCTGCCTGAATATGTACCTCAGGAATCTCCTGGGAAGTCCAGAAGCAAAGGTAAAGTAGTGATAATACCACCGTTTTTGAAAACACAGGTGCTACTTTCTACCTAGTAGTGGTGTATATTTGTAAATAGGAATGCAGTGGTGAATTAATACTGAGCATTCAGTATTGCCTGTTCTACACAAATGTTTGTCTATGTCCTACATAGACAAATTGGAATCTGATCATTTCCAGTGGTGAAGTCTTGAGGCATCAGCACTCCAGTTAACTACTGGTTTGGATTTTGAGGTCTGGCCTTAACTAAGCTTTGGACCTTAACTAAGAATGGAAATGTGTATATGGGGAAACCTTAGTTTCCAAAGCACGTGTGTGTCTTCCAGGCTGTTCCCATCCTGTGGAGTACAAGCAAAACGGCAGCAGAGAGTACTTCTCCCTTAGGGTAGGAGCTGCGTTGCAGAAAGTGGTGTGAGCTGGAGTTCAGGCTGAAAGAGAAGATTCAGTGTTGGTGCTGTTGTTTGTGTGCTGAGATCTTAATCAAATCCGCAAGTATCACTTTTATGAAATAACAGTATGAGCTTGGAATTTCATTTTATAAACCATATTCCAGTGTGAAAGATGCCGTGTGATGTTTGAGAGAGAAAACCAGGTATCCAACCCATTATCTCTTTCTCCTCCAAACCATACTCTTGTTTACCCACCCATATAGTCTTCGAAGTAATAAGAGCAAATGTAATTTTTGGTCTTATTTTAGTAAACAGTCAACAAAATGTACATGTAGAAACAAAAAAACCCAAGCAAACAGAAACGCTTCTGCTGACACTGGTAAAGGAATTGTTTTCTTTTGCTGCAGAAGGGCAAAGAGAATCATAAAGTAAAATAAGTAAAATAAGGGAACTAGTTTCTGAAGTCATCAAGTAGGGAATTCTTGAGGACAGCACAGAGGTTTGAACTTTGGTAGAAGGTGGAGAAATCACCTGGAAGGGAGAAGTTTGCATGAAGGAAGGCTGCAGGCAGGGCAGCAGAGGGCAGGGATTTTTGAGATGGGAATTAACCAGCCAAGAAGTTTGCACTGGGGAAATTGGAAAAGGGGAGTAAGAGAACACACATCATGCTGACTTCTGCTTGTATTCAGCTGGAGAGGAGGTTGAGTGAGAGATGAGGTGTTTGTTTTGATTCAGGACATGTGCTTAGTTTTCATGAAGGTAGTTTGCAACAAGAGGTGTGTGGAATGATGGTAATAAAACATGTATGTGTGAACTGGGAGGTGCTTTTCCCTACTTGCACACTTCAGAGGAACAGGCATAATTTCTCTGACACCTTGGATATGAGACTGTGTGACTTAGAAAGACCTGAATAAGCTTTTGAATTGGAAGATGAGACTGTGTGTATGACAAAACTCAACTGATTTCTAAAAGAAAAAGATGAATAGGAGATCTAGGCAGCTGCAGACTTCTCGATGCTGCCTTGTGTATTCAAGGTTTAGAATAAGCCATAATGGAAAAGAGAATTAGGTGCATTAATGAAATAGAAGAATGGGTGCAGTGGGTTTGCTGTAGAGACACGTGTGCCTGACTAGTCTACCACAAGGTGCAGAATTCATCAGTGGATAAGGATATCACTGCCTGAGCTCGCTGTCCAGAATCCCTTAGAGAGAAAGAAGCTTTCCTAGGGTATAATTAATCCTAAATTAGATGGTGAAAACTGATATAATGTATTACATGCTGAAAGTGCTTATTCCTTTCTTTAGTATAGATTAGGGTAGAGCCTAGGGCTCTGTCTCAAATGTGGAAGCTGGGCATTAACCACATTGGTGCCATGGCTGCCTGGGTTTAACCTAGAAGGGGACAAAGACTTAAGACCCCTCACTGCAGCATGGTACTTACAGCTGGACAAGGAAATATCGATGCCTCATACCAATGCTTTGGAAAGTCCCTCTGGGGTGTGTTTTGTACAATCTTGGCTTATCCTCGGAAAGACCAACCTGCCCAAGCAGATGGAGATGAAAGGAAGACAGCTGTGCCTTGCTGCCTTGCTCAGGCAGGTGGAAGGAAGTCTGGGAGTTGTGCCTGTTCTCTATAAATGGCACCTGGGCATCACATGTTATGATAAAGGCAATGTTGATGGGAGTAAAACTAGGCTGTCCAGAACTTTAGTGAGATTCTTCCAGGTTTGGGGACAAATATCTCCATTAATCCTAAACTCTGAAAATATGTGAAGAAAGTGCCATGGTTACTGAGCTGAACACAGTACTGCAGATGATTCTTCCCAGCTCCCTGCTTCTTGGTGCAGAAGAGTGTTGAGCAACCTCTGGTTTGCCAGTTAGGTCTACCCTTACTTCCAGCTGCTTTTCCAGGAGAATTGCAGGGTTGAATTCCAGGGATTTGTACTGTTGGAAGGACCATGGCTTCTGGTGAATGGGTGTTCCAGGAGATGTACCTACCTCTGATTGTATTTGGAGTCATCCCCTTTCTGGGCTCTTGGCTGCCTGCAGCTGGCCAGTGGTTACAGAGGCCGAGCAGCTCTCTGGTGTGAAAGGTGAAGAGAGGTGCTGTGAGTGTGTAGGAGTGTGCTGGCTGTGGATTTTGAGTCTAAGCTTGCACCAGGATGAAGTTGCTGGGTGAAGCTGTGTGGGTGAGAGTAGGGAACAGAGAGCTCCCTGGAGTTGACAGGTCCATGGCTATGCTCTGTGTACTGCCTGAGGGGTGGGACAAATGGCTTTGGGATATGGTAATACTAAGAGATATGCCCTTGGAGAAGTAAAAGTTGTGTCATGGCACTTGCCTAGACTTTGCACGTGCTGTTCTGGGTATAGAAGCTGATTCAAAGAAGCCTTGGCTTGCTGCAGTTGCCTTGCCTTCCTTGGACCCCAGTCCACAGCAGCTGGGACACTTGCCACTGGGATGCAGTGGCTCATTCTCCATGTGCCAGACCCAGGACCTCACTGCTGGTCAGGGAGGCTCAAGAAGGGTGTTCATGGGAGCACTAGCAGATTCCCAGAGATTCCTGCTGTTTTGCTTTGGGGATTTTGCGTTGGCTTGTGCTTGCTTTTTCCTCACATAAGAAGAATTGGGTTCCCTGTGGGAAAGATGGGCTTGAAGGATTCTGTTTATTTTAATTTCAGTAGCTACTGGATGTTGAGTTTCCAAAAACTGCAGCATGACAAGTCTGGCAGGCTTATCTCCATCATGAATACCTGAATTGCTTGTCCTGCTTCCCTGTAGGGAGGGTCCTTACTCTTATCCTGTGCTATTTTCTCATGAAGGAGGATTAAATCTGCTTCCTGACATAAGATACAGTGGGAAATCTCACACAGTTGGAAGCATCTGGAGCTCCTAAACAAGTATGTCCTCCTGAAGATCCCAAATTTTCATTATTTGTTAAAATACACTTCTGATTACAGAAGTAGCTCCCCTGTGGCCTGGTACCATTTTAAGTACTATAGAAATGTATCTGTGTTGTGTATGGAACCTCACTGGACCCAAATTTTTATTCCTCTGGGCTCCGTGTCCGACCCGTCTTGAAGAGACAGCTCAGGTAAGAAGTGTCACTAATGCTGATAATGTTATAGTTGTATATTTTCTACCATTTTTTGTCTTTACAGTACAACTTTAGGGACAGCTTTTCTGATGCCAAGAGTATCTATGTGTCTCTTACCAATATGTTGTGCTGTTAATGTTCTCTCTTGAAAAAATAAATTAAAAACAATTATTAATAAAGCAAACCCAAAAGCAGACAATTGGATGTTCTTTAAGTTAATTCCCTTTTGCTGCATGACTGGTTCTCCCCCTTGTACGGTCAAGTCTCACTGGTAAAAATATTCAGAGAAGATAACTTTTAAGCTTAAACAAATTATCCTTTAAAAGTATTTGTATAAAGATTTCAGTTTCTGCAATTAATCATGGGAGGCTGTGGGTTCAGTGCAGTGCCTTAGTCAGGAAGCAAACAATACTCTGTGCCTGTGCTCCATCACAAGCAGCCTCTTGCTTTGACTTTCAGTGTATGACCCAGAACCACAGTGGGATTTAGCAGCAGAAAAATAATTTAAGAGAGCTGTGCCATGCACACAAGGAAGATAAAGTAGTCAAGCAATTTGTTATGAACAATGCCTTTAGCCTAAAGCACGGATGGATAACTTCTCTTCCTCCTGGTTTTATTTTAGTGTATTGTTAGCAGGAGTACTGGGATCTGCCCAGGGCCCCAGATTTGCGGTTCAGAATTCAGTGTCAAGAAAAAAGATCCATAATAAATACCAACTGGCTTGCGTCTTCACTGCCCTCAAATGTGTGCTGCCTAGGGCCTCCATGAGAAATACAGTGTCTTCTTCTGCCAGCCTGGTCCATGAGATGCAGAGAAAAATCACTTAAAATAAGAGGAGAAAACTTGATCTTTATATATATATATAAAATAAAATTACGGTTCCCTGCCTTCTGCTGGATTTCTCAAGTTATTTTGTATAATACTTCAAACCACAAGTCCCCTACATGAGGGGGTGTAGCCCCTGCTATAGCCATTAAATAAGTACTAAGGAGCCTAATCCAAGCCTTGTTAGGTTCATTTACATAGTCTGCAGTGAGTTGGACCAAAGAGTTGGATAGTAAATAACTTCACAATGTTAGAGGGAATGCAGCTTTAAATGATTACCTGTCAGCCTCTCATTAGTGTTGAGGCCAAGCAGAAACTTGACAAGAAAGGACGTACCTTGCTAATGCAGGGATGTGTCAGTGTACTGTGAGAAGCAGCAAGATATCAGCAGTGCTTTATCGACTCGAGAGAGCATCCACCACCTCAGATTGCTTCCTTGTTGGTTTGTGAACCCATTTTGAGGACAGGGAGGAGGGAATTATCTTGCATTCATGAAACTCTTTGCTTTTACTTTGTTCACTGGAGATGGTAATTTTTCAGATAAAACTGGATAATCTCAAGGATTTCATTACTAACTGTGTCAACAAGAGGCCAGTGAATGTGGTCCAGTTTTCTGTTCTCCTGCAGTGTTTTGCTTTTGCTCTGATATGAAAAGAAAAAGTAATCTGTAAAATGAAGCAAAGAGAGTTTATATAATTTTTGTTGCTGTTCTTGCATTTATAGATTGCCAAAAGGCAGTGGAGTCGTCTCTGTTTTTCTTGTAAAGGTGCATTTTTTCATTTAGTAAGTCAGTCACAGTGCTGTATGAAAGCTGAGTAATTGAGGTGGTTTTCAATGTTTTTACGTTTTACTAAAAAGTTTAATGTTTACTTAATGGCCTGTAAACCCTCAGGAGAATACATCTTTGTTTAAAAATCCAGAATCTACTAAAGGCTTCCAACAACTGCTGGTCAATTCTGGGGACTCAGCACTGCTGCAAGTTGTTAATCTGTTCATGGAGGTGGAGCAAAACTCTAATTCCTGCTAATCTCTGCCAAATATAAGTCAAGGTGGACTCATTTGTGAGCTCAGCATAGAGAGTAATGTCAGTTTTATATCTGCAGATAGGAACTGTTAGGATGTGTCCTTCCTATGGATTAGTTAGTCCTAGAACAATGGCCAGTTAGGGCTTGGATTGCCAACCTGTGGGGGTTTGGGAGGTAAAACCCTTAGTTAATATTTCAGTTCGTCTTCAGTTGTAGAAGAGCAATTACACACCTAAGGTGGACACATTTCCTAATCCTTGTGATACGTGGCTACCAAAGGCCCCCAGAATGTAATTTTAAACAGCGTGCTCAAACAAGGTGTTGTACAAGAGGTTTGTGGTGGATGTTGTCTAGTAGGAGAGGGTTGTTTTTGGCTTGTGTAAGACAAGCCCCGTGAAAACTCACTGCTGGTGGGAAGGGGCTGACTTGAGCTGTGTGTGGCTGTGTGTGTATATCCCTGATGGAGCAACATTGCAGAGACTGAAGTCCTGTAGGAGAATGGAGTAACGTGTCCTTGGCTGGATGCAAAAAGCTTCTGGAGAGAGTTGTCAATGTGGACTTGCTTGTATCCAATGCTAGAAGGATATTGCCCTTGGAGTTGGCTTGCTCCCTGACAATAATGTTATTTTTAGCATTTTTTTCTGGAAAATCCTAACCAGGCATAATCAAATCAAAGTTGGAGTGCACAAGAAGAATGTCTTGAGACTATACACATCAACAAGATTGTTGGGCTGTGCTCCAGCTACAGGCTAGCGTGGGTGTCTAGAAATCAACACAATGCAACCTACACTGGAAGCAGTGGAAGCACCATCACATTCTGTGGGGGAGTTGGGGCTTGGGACTGGTGCCATGGTCCCATCTCTAAGGCCATTCCTAAGTAATGGATGAAAAGTTTGTTTTGTTTTCCTGCTGAGCCTGGCTGCACATCACAAGTTCCATTTTTCACGACAGCCTTTTATAGCAGGTTGTTCTCCTAGAATAGCTGGAGCTTTGGATAACACTGTCCAAATTTCTTCAGTATGTGACTGTTCTGTTCTAAATGAGTTGTTTTGTAGGCAGACCCCAAGAGCCACTTGCCTGGGTGACTTTAGCTCAGCTTGGTTTATTTTTTGTATACTAATTATTCCTTTGAGATTAGGTTTGTGAGTTCTGTTCAGCTGTTTAGGTGTCTTGGATGTGAAGACAAAGTAACATGTCATTTAAGTAAATTAGTACATGAAAACTGTGTGTCTGAAGTGTTTGATTAATACTTTCAGAAGCCTTTGGAAGCAATGTGTTTGTGGCTGGAAGCCGGGCAGTGTATTTGTGCTGCTGTCTTAAATAGTACCCACAGCAGAAGCTGAGGACAAACCGTGGAGTCTACAGGAGGAAGGGGCATGGATGCATCCTCATATTTCCTCTTCACTCCCTCCAGCCCCCACTTGTAAGGAGGTCTTTCGTGTGGAAAGCCTGGTGTAAGTCTGCATTACTCTGGCCATCCAAGGATACTGAAATCAACTGGCAAATAATCCACCTCTTGTTCAGTGGTGAGGATGCAGAAGGGTGATGGCAAGAATGGTGAGGGGCTGGAGGGAAGCAGTGCAAGTCCATGGGAGATGGAAAGGAGGCACTGAGTGTAGGCTATGCCCTGGTGCAGGGAGCAGGTCAAAGCTGAACCGGCAGGATTTAGTTTTGCAGGAGATGGTTTCCGGCCAAGGAGGGTGGAGAGGTGGGTGTGTGGTAGGGCTAGAAATTAGTTCTTGACAAAGTCCTGAAAATGAAGTGGCAAAGCAAATTAATCATTAGCAGAGCTGAGTGACAGATGTGCCGCATTCTTTATTGCTGTGAAACTTTGAGTTTGGCTATCTTTCTACAGAAACTGTTTCTCAACAGCCTGTGTTCAATGCAGGACTGTCAGGTGGCACCTCCAGCCTGTACTTTGACAGAGTTGGCAAAGCTCTGAGGCGACAAGGATGGGGAAGGTGTTCCCAGTGGCTCTGAAAAGTGATGAATCTTGTCAGACGACAGCCCAAGCAATACCTATTCCAAAGGATTGGGAACTGCTTCAATAAATTATGAATCACTAATGATTTATTTGGGGGATTTCTCTGAAGAAGTCTGGATGACTATAATTTGAGGAGGAGGCACAAGCTGTGCTGGGATGCATGAAGGACCCACACGTCTAATGATAAATGATTAGGTGGGATGAATTCTTGTAGGTTTTGAAGACCAGAAACCCAGGAATGGGTTTCAAACCTGCAGCTGCCTTCTGATGTACCATGGTAGGCTCCAGCTGTTGGATGCCAGCTTTACCTTCCCAGCTGAGGGCAGGGACTCCCACAAAGCAGGTCACCATTAGCCCATGTGAGCAGGACAGCAGTTGGAGCAGATGGTGTATGTGGAGCACGTGTTCAGCATTTGGTACCAGAATGAGGACTGCACCAAGCTCAGCACTGTTGGTATTTATCTCAAGGGCCTAATCCAGCCTCCCAGATGAAGCAGGGCTGTTTTCTTTGGGAGGTGATGTCTTAGGAGGACAAACCATTAATACAGGCAATTGCAGGAGCTTGCCCTAATTATCCCTTTCTCCTCTTTCCTATCCCACACACTTCAGCAGTTCCCATCAGGTAAGGAATAACAATTTATTCATAATGATATCCGCTTGATGTGACTGTTTCCACGGCCTTTATCATATCTCTGCACTTCCAGAACATCAGCTCTGTCACACCTGTAATTTATTCTTGAGCTGTAACATAGCTCTTGGAAAGATGCCCAGGTTTGACTTCAAGCAATGATGAATTCACAAGGTCCCTAAGCAAGTTGCTTCAATTTTAAGGTACCTTTGCTGCTTTAATTTGCCCAGCATCTTTTTTTGTTTTCCACTTACTATACCTCATTGCATTGCCTTCTGCTAGGTTAAAGACTGTGATCAGCCACTTCTTCCCAGTCTGGTACTTGTAGATGAGGTACACCTCAGTCTTGTTTTGGATAAAACAAGTAGTATGAGTTTTCTGCTGCTCCCATGAAAAAAAAGACTTTACAGAGCTGAAATGTCATCCACTCAAACCCCCGGTATTTAGCACCGTTAACATGTGGAGGTGAATCTCCCTTCACCTATGTTTCCTGGAACAGTATGTTATCAGATGCATTCCTGTTTTGTAGCTGCATTGAAGATGCTCTGGAAACCAAGAAACCCATTTAAACTGATCCTATTTACACGGTTTCTCCTTTACAAAAGGTGAATTCCTCTCTTTATGTTCTGTTCTCGTGTGTCAGCCATGTCTTACTTGGGAAATAAGCATATGCAAGTGGTTGCTTTGCCTGTCTGAGAAACTTGGCCAGAGCCCACCTCCCAGCATGACGGAGGATGCTGAGTGCAAAAAGTGATTAAATGTTTGCCTAGCAAGTCAAGCAGCGTGTTTAGCTGCCTGGAGGAAAAGCAGGCTTGTGGGACTCAAGCTAAGCTCATTCATTTTCTGATCCCTGAACTAATCTAACTGAAAAAATTAAATACAAAATGAGGGTAATTTTGCAGTCACTGCAACTCTGCCTCTAATTAGCAAGGTCAAGGCAAGGCCCCAGGTGTCTCTGAGAAAAAACGTGTTTTCCTCTGGAGTCCTTGGGGGCACCAGGATCTCAAGACAAAACCAGTCTGTGGGTAAGGAATCTGGGCTGAGTCTCCTCTGGGAAGAGCATGGAGGGGGCTCCAGCCCCTGTATCTCTTCCTGAGGATACTGAGCGGCAGTTAGCCAGACGTGCCACTTCGCTCCTGTGATGAGGAGCTTTCTAGATGTCACCTTTAGCTAAGAGACACAGCTAATGGGTCTGCATTCCTTGTGGTGCTGTCCTGTGCTGCCTCTCCACTGCTACAGGAAGAGATGAAGAAATAGTTTCCCAATGGAGGAGCTTCATTAGCATGCCAGGCAGGTCAGCTTCGGAGTTTAACATGTCATCTTCCTCCTCCTCTTCTGTTTATCTCACCTACTGCAAATTCAATTGAGAAGTTAAAAAAAAGGGTAGGTGAGGTTATCCATGCCCAGGAAAAGTGAGCATGGACACTCACTCGAGGGTCTTGTCAGCAAATATTGAGGATGGCCAGGGATTAGTTAAATAGGGCCCCTGGGTCAACAGCTTTCCTGTTGGGCAGGAAATGCCAGCCCCAGAGCTGTCACATCAAGGACACTCATCAGTGTGTAGTAACTGACTGCACAAAAACAAACATGTTGCTAAACTGCTCATAAATCTTACCCTGACCATGGGAACTGTTGGGTTCCAGCTTGAGCCAAGAGCCTTCAGTTGAGGTAGGAAAAGGGCAGTGGGATGCTTGTTTCCCCTTGAAAATGACTGATGATTCTTTTTGAGCCTTTCTAAAGGTGGTTTTCCTCCCAGAGATGATGGCATTCAAATATTGTTTCCTCCTGGAGAGGATTGGTTTCCACCTAAGTTGAGGAAAGCATCTCCAGCATCAGAAATAATGAGAAAGCTCTAGAATCTGTGGAAGAAGCTAAAGGAAGGATAAATGCAACAACTGAAATTGCCTCCCACTAATGCAGTGCCGGCAGTGTTTTCACCCACTTGGTTAGGAGGAACGATTACGGAGATACTCGATTCTGACCAAGTGGGATTTATTGGAGTCAGCCTGCTGCTGTTCATCAGCAATGGAGAAAAATTATGTGCTGTGCTGGGAGAGGAATTTGCAAACCCCACTACAAAATAAGTAATAAGAGTAAATCAATTGGAGATGCACTGTGCTTTTTCTGGGAATGGCAGAGTGAGCAGCACAGCGTTTAGTTCAATTGGGAGTGTTAGATAAAATGCTGCATTTCATATGTAGGCATTTACTGGTATTTCTTTATTTTTAGAAATACACTTGGCTTTTGTAATCACATTTCATTTTGGTATTGTAACAGTATTATTGGGAAGAGAAACAGTGCAGATGCCTGTTTTCTTCTTGAGTGCTGTCCTCATGTTTCTCCAGGTCCTGAGTGGAAACTAAGGCCAAAGACCTGCCCAATTTACTGCAGCCTGGTTAAGTTACTTGAGGATGAGGTATCTGCATACAGCATTCCTCACTGCTGCTGCTCCCATGGCAGAAGCCTCCCACATGTGCTTTTGAGCAGTTGCTCTTGAGACATGCCTCTCCTACCATGTGAGCCCCCAGGCCTCTACTTCCTTCAGGGAAAACTCAGGTTCACCTTTTTCCCAAGCTCTCTTCAACTTTAGTGTATAATTTCTCCCCATGGCTCCTGTGACAAGTGCAGAAGTATCAGAGCCCTCTCAGAAATGTGCTGGACTCAGAGCTGTGCAATCAGCAGGTTCTTGCACGAACACAGGGAACCTTCTCCACAATGGACAACCACTTCAGTGTTGTATTATAGCTGCCTTTATAGTGGGTTGGAAAAGTTTAGCCTTCCACTTTGCTTCTCCAGGAGCCACTGGTGTCCTCTCTGACTGCCCCTTGGCCTCAGTCACTGCAGTACAAAAAGGAGAATTAAATGGCACAGGGAAGATAGGCTGCCTTTCCCATGCTTGTGGGAGATGGATTAAAATGATCCTTGCTTTTTTTTTTTCTTTTCCCCCTCTAACAGAGGACTGTAATTAAATGTCTCTTTTCTTAATATCTCCTATGGTAATTTGAGACAACTTATTAAAGGCTCTTACTGCTGCAGAACGCTGCTGCCTCCTGCTCAGCATCCCGAGCAAGGTCAGGGGTCTGTTGTGTGAGATGCTGCACTAATACACAGAGAGATGTGACTCTTGCTATAATGACTCAGTAGGTAGCTGGGATTTGTGAACCCCCCATAGAAGCCTTTGTTTTATTTTTTTTTAAGAGATGTTCCCTGAAATATAGGAATGAGATGAATACCGTATTTCTTTGTGATTGCTTTTAAAGAGGAAGGATAAGCCATTGAAAATATTACTCATGCCTTTTGCCAGTCCATGCTCAGGCATGTTGATGGGATGAACCAAAGGAGAAGCAGCTTTGTTCAGTGAAACACTGTTGCTCAGTAGGAAATTTCCTGTATGAAAATATCCCCAAGTAAGGGCAGCAGCACAGAGATTAAGTGTCAACATAAAGCTTCAGCTGTGGAAAGGAAAATATACTGCAGCTCTAAGAAGAAAATGAGAAGAAATTCAGCATGCTTTAACATGCATATTCTGCTAGGACTTCCACCACTCAATCAGACTTCCTATCCTTTGAAAAAAATAAAAAACTGCAGTCAATTAAAAATCAAATTGTCCTATGTGTATGAGTTCAAGTGACTAGGCTGTCTTTTTAAAATGTTTACTTCATGTGCTTAGACTAATTGAAATGCTAGTTATATTGGATGAGTCTTTTAAAATGCCCTGGTCTCACTACATCCCAGCAAATGTCACAAGGAAAAGCATATATAATTATAGTCTGCTTCAGGAAAAACAAAACAAAACACAAGATTAAATTAAAACTAATGTCTGTTTGAAAAATATAATAAATGTTAGAATAGGTGAGGAAGCATGAACAGTATCTGCTTTTGCAAATTCATGGAAAATTAAAATCTATTAGCATATAGAGTTCTTTGCAGAGGAATTTTAGCAGAAGTTGTAGCTGTTCTCCTGCCCTGCTGGCAGTGCTGCAGGTGGCTTGTGCACGCTGCATGTTTCAGGCAATGCCTGCCCTGGGCTTGGTTATCTGGACCTTCCTCCAGACAGAGTCCTGTGCCAGGTGAAAGAGAAGTCAGCTGTCATGCTCTTGTCCTCTGTTGGGAAGCAGGGGCTTGGTGGAGCTGTGGTGAAGGTGGGGTGCTGGTCTGGGACTTGGCAGCCTGGGACAGCAGCCACAATTTGGTGTGACAGGGAGTGGAGGAGGTTTTGAACCTCAGTGAGAGGGGATTCTGCAAGTTACGTGTGGGTCTCAGCCATCAGGAACAGAAATTTGTTCCCTTCGCAAGTACTGAAGCAATAAAACGTACTGAAAGAACCATCCCAGAGTGCCTGCCAGCTTCAGATAAGTTTATACAGGAGCTGATGGGTAGCCAAAGTGGGAGGACTTTTACTGCCATTAGCAGATGTTTGTGGCTGCCACTCTAAAAATGAGCTCAGCTGTAAATCAGCTTTTCTACCTCTGCAGGATTATTTTTTTCTTTCTGTAGTTTCCACTGTGCTCAGAACAGTATTGAATTCTTCTCCATCACCCTCTCCCTCCTCCATTTTTTCTTGTGCCTCTGCCAAGAACATCAAGCTTGCAGCAGAACCTGAACTCGAAGTACTCTGGATACAGAGGAGCCACCAGGGATCCAGAGGGTGCCACAGATCCAGCAGCAACTGCTCAGTCCCTGGGCAGTGCCACTTCCTGTGGCACTCACTCTCCCCTCCAGCTTGGTCATGGAGTTATGGCCACAGTGTTGGGTGGAGGTGTCCAGCTGTTGGTAACAGCTTCTTTGCACAGGCAGTATGTGTAGGTGGAGGGGAGAAAGTTGCCTGGCTGGAGTAATGACTTGGATGCATCTTAGTGTATGAGATAAATTAAAAGAATCTTCCTGCCAGCTGAAGAAAAGCATCATCTGCTTGTCCCTGGCTGCAGACTCTTACTGTTCCCAAAACTGCTGTGGCTGGGTTGCTCTGGGACACTGCAGTTCAGCTCCACCGTCTTTCTGTCTGGAAAGAAGGATAGACTTGCATAGCATTAAACAAGCAATTCAACAGGACTTGATTGTGCTTGGCACTGGACTTCTCATCCTTGTGCACCCCAAGTGTCCCTGTGCTGACCCCTCAGTCCCCTTCCAGGTCCAACAAGCCAAGCCAGCCTCACTGTGCAACAACTGTGCACTGTGCAACCAGAGCTGCCTTCTCCCTTTTTCCTGGATGAACCTGATGAAAGGTTTCCTGTTCCTCTGCTAGGTCTTGTCCCCTCCAGTAATCCCTTCGGAGGCAAGAGGAGGGTGGAAATGCCCCTCAGCACACAGAATAACACCTCATTTTACATTTGTATGCTGGGCTGGGACAGTAGGCATTGCCTCCCAAGAGGCAGATAAGCTGGAGAACCCAGACTGAGCCAAATCACTTTGGGCTCAGAGGATTTTATTCACAATAATTTTTTCCTCCCCCTGGAACACTTTAACTTGTAACAGACAAGCTGTGGTTTGTTATCTGTTGTTTCCATAGTTGTTATGCTGTGACTGGCAGATAGACTTTTAGACACATGGTTACTGGTTTGTAATCTTTAATCATGTTATTTTGGGATTCTAAGATGATCCAAAATCAATATATGTATTTTCTCAGCATAGGCAGACCTGTGCCAGCCTTGGCCTGTGAATCTGGCTTCCTTCAGTATGTTCAGAAACACTAGTTTAGGGTTTTTTATTCTGTCTCTTTTTCATTTTACTTTAGAGGTATTTCTTTCTGCATTGCCTTCATCTACTACTGGGAATTATTTTGGTTTTGTTCCCTTTAATTCTGCTTCTCTTTATTTTTTTTCTCTGCAAACTCCTGTACTATGATATGAATTTTCCTTCAGTTAAGTAAGGTGAACCCCACTCTGGTTTCAGATGATGATGACCAACCAGGGTGTTGTTTACCTGTGTTGTAAAGCCACCCTTTTTATCTGATGGATAAAAATACCCTCTTCTAGGATACAGCTCATCTCCTCCCAAGATAGATCTCTAAACTAGCTGAGCTGAACTGCACCCCACAAGTGCAGTGCACCCATGAGGGACCCTGTGATGCCTTAAGGAGTGCCTAAGAGATTTGGGAATTCACTGTAGCTGGGTGGCTGAGTAACTTAGAATATTAAGGGTAGAAAACGGCCTGTCCTTCACATGTTTGCATTCTTCTTTATAGATAAAGAGGTAGTTAAATCAAAACATAACAGGGGTGGGCATAGGCAATAAGAGGCCATTCTGTTGGATGTTTTAGGGGCATAATAGTAAGATAGATTTTAGTTGGATGGTATGTAATGGGTGGGCACTGGAGGTTATAAAATTGGAGAGATTGTTATGAATTTCCTCTTTGGATCACCGGACATCACTAGTAAAGCTGCTCTCTCCCTGCCCTACGTGCCTGTCTTGCTCCTTATCTCAGCCCTGCCGGGGCCCTGACGGCAACACCTGGACAGTCAGTGCAGACTCAGGTTTCCATCCAGCCTGGGGGAGCTGAGTCCAAGTGCTGAAGCTTAAGATGTTTTCAGTTCTGGGATAGAAACTTGTTATTTGAAACAAACTGTTCAATATTTTGTTTTACTCAGACCTGTATCTATGACAGAAATGATTTTCCCACTGTGGTAGCTGAGTTCAGCAATGAGCTTGATTACATTTTCTTTCCAACCCTTTTATTGAACCTCTCTCTACATACTCACAGCAGTTCTCAGTTTATAAGAGACTTTCATGCTCACACTGACATTTCACCTGCTGAGTGACTTCTTGAGAGATCCTCCCATGTCATTCATCCTCCTCCCTTCGGGTTTGGACCTTTGGGGATTCTTTCAAGGTATGTTTCTGTGGGTCCTCACTGTGTTCTTGTCAATGAAGCAAAGCTACAGAAGCCCATGTGTACTTCCACACTGGATAGGAAGGACTTTCTGCAAAGACACTTTGCAAATATTTCCTTGGGTCTTGCAATTCTGGGTCTCTGCGGCTGGGATGTGCTCACCCAGTCCACACCATGGTTTTCTGGCCAGGATTTGCAGCTGCAAACTGCAGCAATAGTGAATCCTTATTGGGCTTTTTTAGCAGGATCCTTTCAAGTTTTGTGTCTCTGACAGTCCTTATAACCTAGCCTTAAACTAGGAATTTCAGTAAACTGAGTTTTATGTAAATTTCCCATCTTAGACCTCAGAAGTTTCTATCTTTATATGAAAGTCATAACCCTCCAATATTTTTTTGTAAGATTACAGTGTTGTTCTCTTTTTTTGTCTGGTGTCACCTAATTACAGTTCTTCCCACTTAGCTGTAGACTATTGAGCAAGACTAATCTTTTTGACTGTGAAAAATTATATTTGTTTTAGAGCCATGCTTTGCTTGTATTCCTTTCAAGCATGTCTTCATAAAAATAAAATCTTGCATGAGTCTTTATTGATGATATTTCTGGTACTAGACACCTTCCAGTCTCATATTTTCTAAATTCTCACAGGCAAGAGACAAGTGTTATAATCCATTATTTAATTTCATATCTTATTTCTACTTTACTCCTGTCAGTTTTATCCACTCAATACCTTGTTCTCTCAAAGCACCATGAGTCCACGGGTAACTTCCCTGCAGTAAAGGCAAGAAATGACATTTTTTGAGGAAAAGCAGTGATTTTAGTAAGTCTTATTGCTTTGGTCTTGCCTAGAGCATTGAGCTTTGCAGCCATAATACATCAGAGATGCAAATCCAGCTTGCATGTCTAGTGTGACTTTCCCATGTCTGATCTCACTCTGTAGCACGGGACTAACTAATTCAGCACTGTCTCTGGGAAAGGAGATGAGGCCGTGGCATCCTTGGGTGCTTGAGAAGACCAGGAGATTGCTCTTGACTCAAGAACCACAAACCCAGTTCTGCATTCCCAGAAATACAGGCACACTGTTTTCTGAAATACCCATTCTTACATGGCCTGCTGAAAACAATAAACCCTGTGGTACTGGTACATGGCTTTCCTCCTAGATAATTTCTGTGAGCTGCTTGGAGGGGAATACAATGATTCAAGCTTGCAGCTGGATCTTCTGGTACACGAAATCTTGAAATGAAAAATGAAGCCTTCAGAAAGAGGTACAGTGTAATTCCAGAGCTGCAAAATTCCAGAGCATTTTGTGCACATGCTGTTCCCCTGCCTGATTGCCCATCGTGGGTTATGATGCTTTTCCTTCCCCTCCCCTATTATGTGCAGTGGAAAAATGGATTATTCTGAGCATTTAAACAGATAGTTGCAGCCCTCGTAATATTCAGGAAAGAGAGGATGTAATATTTATTAGTCTGTCAATAAGTACGCCTTGAGGGGAAAAAAGGAGGTCTGAAATACAAACATGGAAAACAAACAAACATTTATATAGCTGATATATATTCCTCACAAATGAGCAAAGAGGAAGCAAACTGGTGTGTTCATGGCATGGAAATGAGCTGCTACAGTGAAAGCAAAAGGAATCTTATCACCTAAACCCTCACAAAAACTGCAAATCAACATTTTCTCAGCTGAACCACTATAAAAGGGGCACCTCTGCATTCCATTTCTAAATTAATTTATATAAAAGCAAAAAACCCCAACCAACTCCAACCTACACATGCCAAAACCCTGACAAATATCCAGCCAGCTCCTGTTCCTGTTGCAGTGGAGATCATTGTTAATTTTTCTGTAGAATGACTTGGTGCCAGACTGCCATCCTGATATTTTTATTTAGGCTAAAAGTGTTCTGCAGCTCCTTTCTTTCCCTCTCCAGGAGTAAGAAAGAGCACTCCCCCCTCACTCCCACTCCCCTCCTCATTCCCATGATTGATTGTTTCACATCTTGGAAAATGGAAGAGAAGGTGTCAGGTAAGGGGAAAACAGCAATTCCTTGTGATGTCAGAGACAAGGTCATGGATGCATCAGCAGCCAAGCATTTCTTCATGTTTGTTAGCAACAAATTTGAGTTTGTTGGAAGCTGTGTGGTGGATTAATGCTGAGTTCTGTGCTGCATTAACAGCATGGATAAGGTGCGGGGTTTCTAGTAAGCATTTAATGAAAAAATTCTTGCACTAAACTGAATTTGAAGATTATTTGTTCACTGCGGCATGGTGAAACTCTGGGAATGAAGGATATAGGTACCTTTAGCCCATTCACTGTGAATGTCATTTGACTTCCAGCAAGCTTCAACTCTGAGCAGATGCTGGAGATAGAGCACGGGGTGAACACGTGAGAAGAGATGCTGGCTTGGGAGGGGAGAGTTGCAGGTCCAAACACAGCTGGACAGAGCTGCACTGTGTCCCTGTGCACTCACAAGGGACTTGTGAATTTGGCACCAAAGCTCAGGCATCCACAGTGCTCTGCTCTCATGTTCCAGTCAAAGGCTCTCATCTGCCTCCATGGATATCCGTTTTTAGTTTCCAAACTTAACCTCACCCAGGCAGATTGGTGACTCTGGGGACTGGTGAGGAAAAAGCTGGGTGGGGAAATGGAGGTGCAGAGATTAAGGACCAGACATGGTGGTTGCAGCTGGGTGCAGTTGGCCACATGAGAAAACTCAGCATTTCTCAGTGGTAAAACAGAGAACAAGAACGTCACAGGGGGTTTTGGTTTTTTTGGAGTTGAGTTGCAGCCCCAGCCTGGAGACATTGGGGCTGGCACGTGGCTGACTCCTTGTGACAGTATCAGGCTCAAAAGAGCATCTCAGGCTCCTACCAGCACAGAGTTCTGGGTCCAGCTCAGTAAATTGACCTGTTACTTGGAATCTGAACATCCCAAGTTGAGATCTCCTTAGGCAGAAAACTCACCACTGCTATCTGGAACACCATCCAGGAGCCATCTAGCGGACCAGTGGCATTAGCTTCCACCCTGCCTATTTGCCCTTTTAGAAGAGAGACACGAGGTTACAGAAAAAAACTTCAGCCAGGAGGCTTTTGGGTGTGATTTGCATTGGTCACCATTGCCAAAGAGAGTGACTTCATGACCTGAGCTGAGCGGTGCCTGCTTCATAGGCATAGGGGAGAGTGGTGAACAATGGCCCACAGGTCCACATCAGGTTAGTCTGAGGCACCAAGGTCTCCTGTCTTGAGCTCCTGGACAGCTTGGCTGCCTGCAGGTAAGTCTCACGTCACACAGTGATATACAGCTTATTGCAATGCACAGAGTACAGAGTATTATTGCCTGGATCTGGGCTTCACAGAGAATGAAAAATAGGTATTTTAAAGGAATTTCTTCTCTATTTAATCCAGCACATTTTTGGGTACATGTAATGAGTTTCACTTTTTTTTGCCCATAGAATAGATAGAGTTCTGTAAGTACATCTGTAGCAGGTGTACCTGTTCAAATGAAGGGATGTGGAACAGGATCTCTGATTTGTTATACAAAAGCATGATGTCAGTTTTACACAGTAAAGAGAATTGTGTGCAAATAGCAAGTGCTATCACTTGCACTTGCAGTGGCACATCATCTGGTACTCTTTGCTTATTTGGGTTCTCCAAACCCCACCTTCAGTGGGAGAGAATGCAGAGAGTAGGTAGGAAAGGCAAATGAGATTCTTACTATCTGTGAACCTGAAATGCATAATAAGGATACTGGATTCCTGACCCCCTCTCCCCATATCTATACACAATTTTAGCTAAGCCACTGTTTATTTTCTTGTAACTGTAACTTCTAGAGTGCTCTTTCCCTCTGCACATGTAACAGAAGTTGTAAGTGATTTTAAGCAAGGTGGCCTATGAGTGAAATGCTAAAGCACTGCTCAAGCTGACTACATTTCATCTGGCTGTCTTTCGCTTCTCAGTTCTGGATCAGCAGCCAACTGTGACTCGGGTTCCAGATAAGCAGCTACAGACAACAAGCCATGGCAGGCAGCTTCTCCTGCCTGCCCACTGCAGCTCTCCGAGCAGATGGTCCCAACAAACACATTTAATAACTTTACATGTTTAGGGTGCAGTGATCCAAGGCACTCTCTCTTCAGGCCAAGCAGGAATCCCTTGTCTTCCATCACTGTCTGCAACCCTGGAGGTAGTTGTGCGTATTTTTAACCTGGATGGCTGTATTGCTGCACTCTGTGTGTTGTCATGTAACTCACAAGTAGGAATCAACTTGAGCAGCCTAATTCATTAGCTGAGATCATAAAAGTTTCCTCAGTTTTTATGCTATTATGCTGAGAGCTTTTAGAGGAAAGTTTCAATTCCTCTCTAGCCAACCAGGCGAGGCTTCATTTTGTTCACCCTGAGGTTGGAAGATCTTTCACATAAGATTTATCTCCTCATTTTCAGGCATAGTAACAGGAAATTAAAAAAAAAAAAAGAGCATAGCAAAAGGTGACAGACCTGTTTTCTGCTTATATTTGGGTAGTGCCGGAAAATGGTGAGGGATGGAGACGCCAAGAAAGGCAGTTGCAGGAGTGAGGGTAAGGAGGCTGTGAAGTGGTGGGGCAGAGCTGGGAAGTGGCCTGTATGGGAGGAGGTGACAAAAGAGGGACATGACATGTCCTAAGGGTCACTATGTGATATTTAGAAAGTAAAGGATGTATTTAAGTGTCTCCCAGGACAAAAAGAAGGTGGTTAAAGCTGCTTGAGAACAGAAAAACAGCCAGTAAAGCTGCCTGAGGACAGAAAAACAGCCATCCTACTCCCCTATTCTTAAGAAAGGGGAACAATACATGTACTGAAACTATGCAGGCTGGAAAGGTGGCATGTTATGTTTAAAACCAGTGGTAACTTCATTAGAGCTGTTATATTTAGTCTATCCTGTAAAGACTCTTATTTCTATGGAATATTACATAGAAACTGTTACTATGTACAACACAGTAGAAAAATGTGGTTTCTGTCCCACAGAGCTCACAATCTGCCTCTGCAAATTAACTTTGCCAACAAAGGTTAAATGGCAAAAGGTAGAATATTTGAAACTGTGAATTATCAAATACATGGACTGTGAGCTCAGAGGAAGGAGCAGGTCTAGCTGAGAGACTGCCTCTAAATTTGATGTGATCCTGTCCTCCTGTCCTCTGAGGTGGTGCAGGCTGGACAACCAAGGCCAGGCAGAGGGTGACAGTTCTACAAAAAAGAGAGGAGATATGGGGTAAGGGTGAGGGTGACCAGCTTTGCTCAACTTTTATGACATTTTCAGATGTTGACTGAGATTAAATCCCAGCCTGCCTGAATGTTATGGATGTTATGGATTTTACCAGCAGTCAAACATGGGAACAGGGGATCCAGAGAGGACATAGCATCTCCATCCACAGAGATATACAAAGTGCAATTGAACAACCTGTTCTTCCTGAACCTGTCCTGGCCCAGAGTGTGCAGAGAGGTCAGAGGGTTAATTGTGAGAAACACGTACCTTTGAAAATGGCACTGAAACTTGTCTCTCAGCTCTTTGCTCCCTAGGGAAGGTGTGCAGCTGCTGCTTCCCCTCACACCCCTGCCCTGCACCCCAGGGATGCCCCAGAGCCCCCTCCCACTTGCTTAGCCTCCACCCAAATTGTCAGTTCATCTCTCTCCGAAGATGGGCTGAAAACATTGGAGGGAAAGGTCCAGCCCTAGAAAATATAGAATGCTGGGTATCCTTGGGGAGGTAGAGGCACTGAGGCATCCCTCCCTCCCTCCCTCCCTCCACCCATCCACCTGAATGGGTGTGAAACAGGTGCTCTGTGGCAGAAGGAAGAGCCTGATGGAGTTAGCTGCCCTCTGGGCTCTCCCCACCAGAGAAAGGACTTTGCTGCTAGAAACCACAAGCCTTTGGGGGTCATCTGCAGGAGCAACGCTCTGGGGAGGGGCCATGTGCAGGGCTCAGGTAGGCACTTTCCATGCACTACGTGCTTTTGGACCACGAGGCGCCTCTGGGCTTCATACAGAAAGCCAGTGCTGGGGAAACTACCTGTGGTGGGACCTGGCTGTGGGTGGCTTGCTTTTAAAAAGCAAGCAAGCATCACCTGGAGAAGTGCCAGGCAGCTGTGATCTGAAGCAGCACCCTGGTTTGCTCACTGGAGTAAGGCTGGGTGCATTAGCAGTCTTCCTCACATCCCATGGGAGCTGCACTAGGGTCCCACCAGATTCTGTGCAGAGAGTGTGCAGGCTGTCATGGTGTGTTTTAAGGGGGGGCTTTTGGGAAGCCCTCAGCATTGACAGCATCAGGGAGAGAGATGTATGACTCTGATTTCTGGGAACAAGGGGCCATGCTTTAGGCAGGCAGAAGTTGCTCCCATCACTCAGCTGAGACAGAGACATGCTGAAAGAAACATCACTGCTGCTTTGGCAGCAAATTGCTGCTCAGTCCGGGCAGTGGGTGGGCAGAAGCCATTCAAGGTGTCAGATGATGTCAAGGAGCTAATTAAAACTGCAGGGAAATTATTAACCTTGGCTATAAATACTCTGTTAAGTTGCCATAAACTGCATGCAGTGGTAGCTTAAGATGATGCAAACAAATGGTCACTCATTCAACTATTGAGCAGGGTTCCTAAACCACAATTAACACATGAAGCCAGAGTTTTATGTTATTGTTTTCTATTCAGAGCAATGTTACAATGCTGGAATGTGTCTCAGCAGATTTTTAGCCCTTGCCCATAAAAATGAAGAAGTATTTTCAGCCTATGTTAGACAGAGCAGCTGCCTGGTTGTCTGTCCCCAGCAGAATCTGAATGTTGGGGAGTGAAACTGCTCCACTAGCAGCATACCTATCCATGAGGTGGTTTCAGATAGTGCCTGCTGAAAGGAAGAGGTTTGGAGAATTGGTGGCACTTTGTTTTCCATCTGGGCCATGATGGTAGTGCAAACCTAATGAGAAGTGAGCCAGAGGAAGAAAGCTGGTTAAGAGAGGCTTAGGGCTTTATGCCTTGTGGGAGTGGAGCTGTACACCTGACTTCAGTGCAGCAGCACATTAACCTGTCACTAGTGATACTTGTATCCAGCAGCAGGAGATGCTAGGGATTTCTTAGTTGGTAGCCTCAAGTTTGGTTGACTGGTTTTGATACTGCTCTCAAAAATCTGTATTTTTTTTCAAATCTCCCCTAAAATCAATCAGGTTTTGGTCACTGGTGCCTGAAACTTGCTACAGACCAGCACAATTCTCTACTTGCGTTAGCTTAGTATTTCGAGTTTTCTATTTCTCTTCTGTAAACCATGCTCACCTACATAGTAATTAGAAGGAGGATCTTCAAAGCATGGACGTTAAACAGAAGCCTTATCGGATTCAGATTCCTGCTCTGTATTTATCCAGTCTACAACTAGATTTGCACAACGAGTGGGGCACCTGCTTGGCATATTTTGTAAAGAGAAGCACCTTTACTGAGAGAAGCCTTCTTTAGTTAATTTCCAGCAAGTATCTGAGGGCACCCAGATTTGAGGAGGTCCTTGATTTATGTGTGTCGACGCTTGGTTAGCTGGCAGCTTCGGGCTGTGTGGAGAAGTGCCTCATCCTGAAAATGATTGTTTTAATTTCATTCTAAAGGTAGAGGATATTAGAACCCGAAGACTTAATGGCTCACGATAAAATATGGAATAGCATCTACCCATTACATTTGTTATTGTCTCTTTCTTCTGTAAATCAATATAATTGAATTTCTCCTAACTTCCCCAGTATTGCATGCAGCCGTGTGCAATCACAGGGGACACTGCACAGAGATGAATAAGCGACATTCTAAATGAGCAAAGCACCCAGTAGCCTCTCTGAGAGATTTGTTTTGCAGCACATTCACGTTCTCCTGAGCTGGCCTTGTGCTGTCCTAGGGGGAAGACTCCTCTCCCTGCAGCAGCTGGGACTTTCTGCAATATTTAGAAGCAGCATATGGACTTCTCACTGCCAGGAATGCCCCAGTGTTAGGAGTGGATTCTGCTTTCCAGAAGAAGCTTTCCAGTGTCAGTGAAAGGATTTCCAACTGAAGCTTGTCACTGCCTCAGTTTCCCCAGCTATATGATTTTGCCAGCCACCTGGTTTCTCATCTGACCTTCTTAATTTCTTTTCCTTTACCCAGGATTCCTGTTCTTTTAAACTGAATGCCATGAAAAAAACCCACAGATGCTAAGGTCCTTTCTGCTGTTCCTGCTACACAGCTGGCACATCTACCTCCTCACGCACTCCTGCCTTTCCCCAGGGTAGCAGCCATGTGATGGCACTAGCAGTGCTTCCCCTCCCTACTTGTCAGAGAGCTCACCAGAAGGGTGGTTGCTAGCCCATTTTACAGAGAGGGAAACTGAGGCATGGAACCCGGTGTCTTGTACAGGATCATCAGGAGACAAAGGTGACTCTGGAAGTGGAAACTGTGTTTCCTAAACTGTAGGTCTGTGCTCTTACCTCTGCTGCTTCTTGCTCAGGTGCTTTTTACCCACATCAGTGCCAGGCTGGAGGCAGGGGAGGTGCAGAAGCTCACAGTGAGCACAGCTCCTCCAGGCTGCTGGAAGCCCTTCCTGAAGAGCCAGGCTGCCTCCCCTATGCCAGGGAGAACCCAGGTTTTGCACTTCATCACATGCATTTGCAATTGCACCAAAGCTCCTGAGGGACTCCAGGAGAAAGGAAACAGATTCTCGATTGCTGTGAATTCCCCAAAGGGGGTCCAAAGCTACGAGTTAAAATGCTGGGGTTTTGCTTTCCATGTTGTCTTCACTGCAAGGCTGATGATCTTCGCCTGTTCCTCCTGATCGTATTCACAGCCGCTGCCAGCAGCCAGCTCAATTCTTCCTGTCTGGACAACACAGCTCTTTAAACAGCAGCGCCTAGAGACTGAAGCAGCTTTCCATCCTGAGCTACTCTGTACTGAGGTGCAGGGCAAATCCACCCAGATTTGGAGCATCGGTCTGTACTCGAGCGCTGTAAACCCTTCAGACCAGCTCTGACATGCAGACTGTCTCTGAGCTTCATCTTTAACCGTAGCAGTGACAGAGGCAGGACCTCTGCACTTGGCAAACATGGCTGGGGCCTGCAGGAACCCGCCCCAGGCACCTGCCCCAGGTCCAGCTCCCCGCCGGCTGCGGGGTCAGCACCGAGGGGAGCCGGGGGTGCTGAGGTGCAGGAGAGGCGGCATTTCCAGCGGGACGGGGCAGTTAAAGCTCAGCTTAACAGAGAATCGGCGGAGAACCCAGCTCCGCATTTCAGTGGGCTGCAGTCACGGTAGCTTTCTGTGGGAGTTAGCTACGCTCCCGGGACACTCTCCTGAGCAAAACTCCTGCGTGCGTG
Organism: Neodrepanis coruscans; assembly: GCA_013400695.1. NCBI lineage: Eukaryota > Metazoa > Chordata > Aves > Passeriformes > Philepittidae > Neodrepanis > Neodrepanis coruscans. The sequence continues at coordinate 49,029 of VYZS01100415.1, read as the reverse complement.
GCCGGTGATGCCACCGCCGCCAGATAGTGCTGCATATTGAAACAGGCACATCCTCCAGCTGGAATGGATTATAGCCAGTGCCTGTGAAAAGGGCTTCCCGGGGACTTGCTCCCCACCCCACGCAGAAAGGCTCTACTTACTCAGCAGCCCAGGGTGAGGGCACAGACACTATTCCTGGCTGGCTGAGAAACTAATACACTTATCAGTCATTAAACTCCTCCCCCATCACCAAGAAACCCCCTAAAAATCCCAAACCACCATAAAAATGTGTTGGCAGGATAGGAGCGAGTCATGCAGTGCTATTTGGAAAACACGATCTTGTTTTCAAAATAGATTAATGATGGGTTTGGTGCCGGGGAGTCTGCCCTCCCCAACCTCCCCTTAGAAAAGCATTGCAGGCAGGTCTGCAGTCCAGCAGTAGAACTTTCTAAAAAATAAATACAAGGCTAGCTAATAATAACAGCGCCACTACTAGTACTACTAATAGTGTGCTTCTGCCTGTCAATGTCTGTGCCTTTACAGCTTGCTCTGAACGAGAGGAGCCAGGGATAGGGAGGTGACATCCCAATTAACTGGGATCGACCCTGGCAGGGGCAGTGTACCTGATGAAAACTTAATGGTTAAATGGTTGCCCCACAGGTCCTAACGCAGTCTGTGCTGCTCTGAGAAGAAGGTAATTTGGTCTAGTTGCTCTGGTAAAACCCCACCAGTGCAGCTCTAGCCCATACCAAAGTCAGAGAATCATGGAATGGCTTGGGTTAGAAGGGATCTTAAGGATTTATTTCCAACACCCCTGCCATGGGCCACTTTTTGCTAGACCAGGTTGCTCAAAGCCCCATCCAACCTGACCTTGAACACTTCCACGAATAGGGCATCCACAGCTTCTCTGGGCAACCTGTGCATAATTAATTGTGCCAGTGTTTAACCAAACTCTGAGTAAAGAATATTCCTGACATCTAATCTAAATCTCTCATCTTGCAGTTTAAAGTGTTTTATTCTGGCACAACTAATTGCCCGGTCCAAGCACAAGTGTTACTCTGAAGGATTGATGCTGTGTCTTGCCATGGAAGATTTCAGTGGCAGCAGCCCGGGACTGGGGGATTGCAGTCACATGCTGCTGCTGCAGGGCTGGAGGAGAATTAGTAAAATTTGCTGCAGGATTCCCACACCCTTGCAGCAGAGACTGGCACTGCATCCCGAGGGCTTCTGATTCAGCTCTTTCTCCCCTTGGTCTTGACTATGCACTATGCCAGCACTATGTTTTTTTATCAGATACTATGGACCATAAAGTGATTTTCCTAAAAGCCACTTTTCAGAGCAATTTCCCCCCCAATCCGATGCTATTATTTAATGAAATCAATACACAGTGTTGTTACATGTTATGTTGTTCGTAAGCTATAAGCTTTCAAGCTAGGAATTGGAACATCATTATTCAAAGCCTTTTCAATTTGCCATGCCTGCCAACTTATATGTTGATTGTGGTATTTTGCCCAAATAGCATCAACTTGCTATAGCAATAGCAAGAAATTTAGGTATGTTAACAAGAAGGATTAGAGTCTGTCATCAGGATTTACCTGCATGCCAGCAGAAATGCAGCTTCATATACCTTGTTTTTCCTACCTGTTCCTCAGTTTGCTTGCATGCATATATAGATCTGGCACAGGCTCCTTCCAGGCACTGTCAGATTGCACCACGCTGCTAAAATGAGAGCCAAGGTGCAAGCCTGCAGAGGCTCTGGAAGTTGCATCCATGCTGTGCCAAGTCTTCCTGAGTTCTTTGCTCTGCCAAAGCATTGTGGTCGAAGCTGTAACACTCTCAATGTGTCCTCACCCAGAGGAACCCACCTGGATCACTGCAGCAAGGCTGAACTATGGCTGCTGCTGAAACAGCCTCTCAGCTTCCCCTTTTTGAGCTTTTTTAAAACTAATTTTATAGTTGCATTAGCACAGAGTTCAGAATTGAACTTCCCGCCTTTTTCACAGGTGGGACGTAGGAGGGCAAATGTTATAGATGAAATAGCCCCAACTCCCCCATGAAGTTCACTGTTCATTAAAATGACAGTGTTGGAACCATGCTGTTGGATGTTTGCTTCCTTCAGCAGTGTCCCTGCAGCCCTTGTTGCCAACACAGTTTCTTTTCCTGCACAAAGATTTTACCTTTGAAACAAAGGCTTTGTAGTTAGATGGTATCTGAGGAGATGCTGTTGGGTTAGGGATTCAATGAGGTGAATGAATTAACTTGCAGCATACAGCCCAAGAGGAATTCTGTCCTGTCCAGGCACAGGTCCTTTGGACTTGTTTACATGAGACGTTTTGTCTTTATCCACATGCCAAGATAGCAGCACATCCCTACTCTTCTTGAGCAGACCCAAAATGGTGTGTGTGGAGAAAGTGTGGCCAAGGAAGGGAGACAGAGGAGACAGATGCTATCAAGAATGCAATGGTCCATACTTCTGTTTTGCCAGCATTATTATGTTAGTTGGAATAGTGGCTTTTCACCTTTCTTTTGCCAAAATGTAGCTCTGCTGTAAAACATCCCAATGCTGATGCAGTTATATCACTTGAAAAGGATTTTTCTGGCATTGTTTGCTATCTCTAAAGAGCCAATATGAAATATTCTAGCTGAAGGAGATTGTAAGAAACTGCATTTCCTTAAGGGTGTTTGCTGGGGGATGTGACTTGTATCTGGAGAAGGTGGGGATGCTCAAGAACAAAAAGATGTCCTTATGAAAACATGAATCAATCAACCATTAGTAAATTCATATGCATTTCTGTTTCCAAAAAAATGAAGATACAAATCCCAGGTTTTTGGGTGCTTCCCTGCATGCTTTTTAAAGTTCTTCAGGTTACTGTAAGAGCCAGAAAACTGAAAGCAGGAAAGGAGGAGTAGTTTTATGTAGTTCATGAGAACAACTAAGTCACAGAGACCAAGGCTTTGCCAGAAGAGTTCCAGGAGATCCCATGGTGGTGGTTTGAATCCTGAATGTCTCTACCTGACCACCTCAACCTTTGCTGGATGTTACTACTTGTGTAGCAGTGAATGGGAGTCCCTGTCTCCATTGTGAATGAGTATCAGTGGGCCATCAAGGTAAAAATGGAGATGGAAGTATACATGCTCATGTAGAGGTGTCTCACTTGAGGTCTGTGCGACACACATTTTGCCATGCTGTGCTCTTCTTCAGCACATAGGAAAAGTTCCCACAGGAAGAAGGTCCAGGTGGTACATATCCTGCTGTCCTTAGTTCCCACAGATGGCCAGGGAGGCGGGTTGTGACTTGGGCTAAATGGCTACTATGCAAGTTATACTATATTACTCTGTCCTCCTCAGATTTTTAACTAGTTGATCAAATCAGACAGAATTTCAGGACCTCAGAAGTATCAAGCACATTCAGTTCCATGAATATGTAGACTTGTTATCACTCCTAGGATAGGAAAGGAGCAGCAATTCATCTTTCCCTGGGTATATGGGAAGAATCCTACCTCACATTTAAGGTGTTGTTTGTAGAAAACAAAACTTTATTTTGTTGTACACAGTATTACTTTTTTCTTTGATTGATTGCAGTTGTCTGTTTTACTATATGAAGATCCCAAGCAGGACTCCACGATACTGAGACTTGGGGATTATTTAAAGCCCAAAGGCAGGACAGCCTTTCCATCTATGTTGGACCTCACCATGGCACAGAGTGTTGGGAGGTGAGGGATGAATAGGGAAGCAGCTGCTCTTCAGATGTTCCCTATGGACAAAACTTTCAGGAGAGCCTCTGGTGCAGCCTGGAGATGCTGACCAATGCTGATGGACTGCAACATGAACAGTCAGGTGAGACAGCCCTGACATTCACCACTGTTGGTTTGGCTGCCTCTGCCAAAACCCAGTGCAGTGAGTTTCAGAGAGACCCCTGCCTGAATCTGACCTGAACCTGTCAGATTGTTTGGTAGGTAAGTCTAATGAGGAGAAAGGTAACAACAACCTAGATACACCTCAGGAAAGACGCTGATAGAGTCCAATGTGGATGATGATGGGTTGGTAGAAATGGGGTGATGACAGATTGTAATTTCCTTCTTGAATTTCAGAAGGATGATCAGTGAGGCAGTGTACCAGAATACCTCAGGATTGTGCTCAAAGCCTGAGTTTGTGCTGCTGGTGTAAACTGACATGGTTTTGCTGGTGCTGGTGGTGCTCAGCAGGTATTTCAGGGCTGTGATACGAGAGGGAGCACTGAGTCTCGCAGACACGTGTCCTTCTGGCATGGAGTGGACATGCCTCTGGGGCTTACAGCGCTGGCACGGGTGTTGCAGGATTAGCTGGTTACTGAATCACAGGGACCAGAGCTAGGAATGGATTTTTGAAATCCATCTGCCTGCCATCAGAGACACCAACAGTGCTATCACTAGTTGTGATACTACAGTACAGTAGTGCTATAGGATAGTACTTTCTTCACAACCAGATGGTTCCTCTGTCATTGGTATCACGACAAGAACATGGTGCCAAACCCACTGGATTCTGAAGTCTCTATGAACTTTAGATCCTATTTCTGATCTGTTCAGCTATCAATGTGTAGCACCTGGGAAGTGCTTCCATTTGGAGCAAAGTCCGATCTCCATGAGCTGGAACAGCCCAGAGCACGTGTGCACTAGGTGGGTGGAGTGTTACGATGTGTACCTGAGCACACTGATGCAGACTCTGAGGGTATAACTCACCGCTCTTGTTGCTTCAGGACATAAACAAAAGAGGGAGGGGTTAAGCCCACGTTGTTCAGTCATATCATAGAACCATAGAATAATTTGGGTTGGAAGGGACCTTAAAGATCTTTTGGATCCTGTAGGAATTACTTGCCAGATGAGCAATGGATGAGGTACTCAAATGGGAGCACCATCTCTGAGTTCTTGGCAACAGAAAGAAGGCGAGGGAGAAGTGGGGAGGCCTTTGCCTTTCCCCTGGGAACCAAAGAAAAGGGCTCACTCTGAGGATACTAGCATGGGCACTCCCCTAGGCATGGGGGCATTAACCTGCCACAGGTCTTCACCTAAGCCAAAGGGATGAATTCCTTTTCAGGTACTGAAATTAGGGGGGAAAAAATACTTTTTACATAGGAAATTTAAAGTAAGAAAAAACTCCTCCATTCAAAAACCAAATCCAGACACAATCCCCAAGGCGGGAGTAACAATAGAAACTATTTTCTTTTTGTAACATTCATGAAAAAATTCCCTTTACTGCAGTGTAATGTCACAGCACTCAGTACAATAGCAAAAATGACATACTTTAGAAAGAAATAAAACTTGCAGTTTGAATGTCTTTTAAAGTCATCTGTTGTTTTTGTGCCGGGGGTTTTCTAATTTTCTATTTCATCTTCTGCTTTCCGTAAAAGAAGTAGGAAAAAAACCCAGCTTGATGATGGGGTGTATGTAACTGCATTAAATGAGAAAAAGCCATTACACAGAGATAACTCCTAGTGCAGACTGGTAACCTTTGCTAATGCTGAAAGAACACTACCAATTCTTACATCACACCACTTTTACTTGAAAGAATTAAAATGTCTCTACTTTGCTAGTGTGTTCACTGGATAAATTTGAGGCTATCCTCTGTATAGTTGGTTTTGCTATTACTTTCATGTAAAAGTAGCTATTTTTTTTCCCCTTACAGATATGAGTAGGTCTTTTCTAGACTAAGAAGAAAGCTCAAAAGGAAACTGCAATTATATGTCCAGAAATGCATTCAGTGGAGAGAAAAGGGTCAGGTATAGCATGTGAAGTTGGCTGCAGTTTCTACCACTTCCCCAACACCAGGCTGAAAATATCCAGTGGAATTCACAAGCATCATAAAATAAAAGGAAAAAACCCCAAACCACAACATGAAGATGAAGATTTTCTTGCCATTGTTCAGACTCCTGTCAGGTCATAGAACTGCATATTCATGCTATTCATGCTAATTATTTTCCCTGAAACAAAACCCACACAAAGAAATGTTAGAAATTATTTCTTTCTTTGGAATGGCTTTTGTGGTGAGCATTGTGTTTGCCTCTACAGTATATTTTTCCATTAGTTTTCGTGTACTTTCATAACTCCAACAAAAAAAAAATACTTTTGAAGGATAACTTAGCACAAAACCCTGCTTACTTCAACAGTATTTTTCATGGTACAAGTAATATGCACAGCTCATCCACTGATGCAGTCCTGCGTCTCAAAAGGTGTTTGCTGTATTATCTCACTTAGATAATTATGTAGGCACTGGTGAACATCACTTTGAAACAGTCAATAAAGTAAGGTGAAAACCTGAATTATCTTTGTTTTCACACATCTTGGAATGCTGATAGAAAACTCAAGCAGCAGCACCTAGAGAAATATTGTATGTGTGCATTTAACTTTAAAGAGTCGCCTCAGTTCAGCTCCATGGAGCCCACAGGAACGGTTATGAGACCAGATGTTTTTCTCATTCATTAAATGGCCCTGGCTAGCATAGAATTCTGTACAGAAAAAATGCTGGGATTGATATAGATACGAAACCCTTTGTGATGTGAGCTCTGGTCCTGCTGTGCATGTGTGCTGAAGGGCTGCAGAGGCAAATATGGGGCGTATGATCTGGAAAGAAATCTCAAAGCCAAGAGGCACAACTGCACATACCTGTCAGCCCCCAGGGGAAGTGGTGAATTCCTGGTACCACTGAAGTTGGTAGGATTTTTCTCATCAGTTTCACTGTGTTTTACTCTGCCTGTTTGGTTCTCTGGCTCCAAAACATACATTTTTATCTCTTGAGCAAAAAGAGAGTTCCTGCAGCTGTTGGTAGTAAAATGTCTCTTCAGATCAGTCACTGGGGAACAACTTCACTCATTTGTACACACAAAGCCAATGTACTGCAGGGATGTCAAAAAAGCAACCATGGCTAGCACCTACAGAGAGGATGAAAAAGTCAATTTAGGTTGACTTTGGAGCAGCAGTTCTGTATTGACTTCCAAAGAGTTTTCCCTGCATGCAAATGGTGGGGTTTAGCCTGGAAAATGCTAGAGCCAGCTAAAGGAAAGTGCAATTATAGCTGCCGATTATAGATCAGGAATATCTTTTGGGATTCCCCTTCCTTCCCTCTCCAGCCCAGAGGAGATGCGTAGCCTGGAAAGTAATCAGTGTGTGGAGTAGGACATGGGTTTAAACTGTCTCTTAAAGGCGGCCAGTTGTAAAACTTCACAGAGTTGTCACAAGATCTATTCTTTTTTTTTAGCTTTTTCCTTTTTTTTCTTTTTCCTAAAGGTGAACTTTTTTTTTTTTTTTTGAACAACTGAGAATAGTGGCTTTTTAAGGAAATTAAGCCCAGATTTTTTTTCTGCATTTTTGAATTGTAACTAAACTGATGTTGCTGGCAGTGAGAGGGCTGCTACTGAGTCAAAGGATAGCAAAGGTTCCTGTGCTTGCCAGCAAAGCTCCCTCTGGGCAGACTCTGGCTTGGCAAAGAGATTTCCATATAGTCCTATATATCTCTATGTATGCATGAGTATGTCAATAGATACATATATTCTTGTGTGCGTATATCTATAAGTAGGCAGAAGTTTTTAAAAACAAAAAGCTGAACTCAAGGAAATGAACCACTTATCAGATCCCAATGGGGTCCGCTCATTCAAAAATATTTTAATTTTGAAATATTGATTTAATATTGAAATATTTATGTTATTTTAAAAATATATTCTCCATGAGGTCAAGATTCAGAAGGATTGTCTCAATAGACTGTATATTTTTAGGAGTGTGGAGGGAATGGGAAGTGACATCAGGTTATCAGAAACATCGACAACACTCTGCGAGAGCATTGCAGCAAGTATTTCAAGAGTGGATTGAATTTTGTATTGGGTTCATGGCTTGGTGAAAGGTTTTCACTGGTGCTATGATGAAAACCTGCCCCTCTGCCCATATTTTGAATGTGAGACTGAAAGAGCTCTATGAACATTTCTTGTCGATAAGGATGAATTCTGGTCTGGGAACAGGGAATTTTTCGTAGCACATCATGTACAAGGAAAGAGGCGATTAGTTTACTAGCTTTGTGCATTTTGGCCCTTTTATACACACTAATTAAAGTGGTTTGATGTTAGTTTGAGGATATATTAGGATCATCTGTTAGTCAGACTTGAAGTTAATTAACCAGCCAACTCGCTCACACTGGAAGGGGCTCATGTATGAGTCACCCACTTGGGTAACTGATATTTGTTTATTTTTAGGCAGACTATGAGGCACCCAGACACTATGGCAATGGGTTCCAGATCAGTACTTTAAATATATGAAATATACTGGTGATTCGGACCTTGCAGATGAGAGGAGTGTCTGCTTGCTCACAACCTCTCTCTTTGTAGAAGATGAAGTCAGGCTCATCACATGAAGACAAATTCCTTATCCTAAGTATAGTTAAGGCTCATTCCTGAAATATACAGGAAGCATTATTTTGGGATGGATCTGTATGTACTCTTGCAGCCCTTGATAGTTCCTATATTTCTAAGTGAAAGAGTTAGTTTTTCCGTGTGAGTATGAATATGTATGGCACTACATGAATAGCATCCAAATTTGTTTTGTGCCTCAGTCCTTTATTCTTGAAACGTGGTGCTGAAAGCATGGGTCCGTGGAAGTATGAGAGGTTGGCAGAAGCAAGGCAGACAAAAGAAAGTGGGATTTTAGAACAGAGGTGGCGGTCTTTGTGACTGTTGAAACAAGTTGCCTGTCTTTGGAGGTGATCAAACTATATAATCCCTTTAATGAATGCATCCAGCTTCTTTTTAATTAAACTCCTGTCTTTACCACCCCAGAGCCATACTTCTTGCTGCCACTTAAAATGCGTTTGTGGCCAGCTCAGACCCATTTGTAGTTGTGCCAAACCTGACTTTCCTTCAGTAGCTTTGGTTATAGGGCATGTCCCAATTTGCTTTGTCAAGAGCAGGAGGAACATTTTTCATGTCCACATTTCTGTATGAGGAATTTGGAAACAAAAGGAAGACTTTGTCTAACAGAATTTTCCAGAGGCCAGTGCCTCTGCCTCAAGAGGAGGAAGTACTTTTCTTCATTTCCCTTTCCTTTTCTCAAATTTTGCCTCCTCCATCTTTTTCTCTACCACACGTTTCTTCCACTGGTATCTATGGCACCCAGTGTGTGCATTCCCTGTCACTTCTGCCCCCATTTTGCTCCCTTTCCTCTCTGTCATCACTTTGACAACCAGGCTTCCTGGAAACTGGGCTCTTCATCTGCAGTGGTTTGGGTTCCCTTTCCAGCTCAGGTGAAGCTCCCTCACTTCCGAGCCAGGCACTGTTCCATCCTAGGCCAGGAACAGCTTTACGGTGGTGGCTGAGGACTTCTAGTGCTGGTAGCTCTGGCCAGTAGAGGCGAGGTGTCAACATCATGGCTGTTCAACTCCATTTCGGTGATTCCATGGTGCCTGAGGTCCTTGGCTCACCTCTTGTTTCTTTTTCCTCAGGATCTCCCCTGATGCTGCCATGGTGCATCTCCCATGGGTGGCCCCAAGCCTTGCAGAGGTACCAATGTCCACATGGCTCTCCAGCTCAGCTGTGACCTTTGCTGTGTGTGGATGATGAAGAGAATCTACAAGAGGGGGCTCTGACATAACCCTGCCACCCTCCAGGGTAAGGTAGTTGCCCATCTTCTCTGTATAGAAGGGCAGGAGCAGAGGGAAAGGTGACAGAGTTTTCCTAAAAGTTGCATGTTCTTTGCTTTTGTTTTCTGGGGAAGCATGGGGTAGGGGGACATAAACATCACCAGTTCCCCTGCAGAAGTGACTTTGTACTGTGGAGGATGACAGGAAGAAAGATAGCTGCAGTAAAATGGAGACCTGGCAGCTCGTTCATACTGCTGGTTGCCTTCAGTCCCACAAATTATCTGTGGATGTGAGATATGGGGTATTACTTAAACTGTGTAAACAATAATTTATTCATTCTCACTCTATAGCCTGGTACACAGAAAAAAAATGCTGGAAATAAGGTAACTTTCTGGAAAAAAATCATTTTAATAAGAATTGCATTAAGCAAAGGGTTGACAATTTAGAATTCCCGTTTTGTGTATGTATATCTTAATATTGTATTTTTAATGTTGTTTTTGTTTATTGTATTTTGGGTAAGCAGTCACTTAATTTGCAATGACTTTATTTAACCATTACAAAGACAATTTCTCTATTTTCTGGTATTTGTTTTAGCATCGTAACTGTATAAGCACAGCCTTACCTTCAGTTTCCAGATGGAAACCCCTGCATTTTCATTTTCCTGAAATGGGACTTCTAAGATATTTCCTTGAAATTGTTATGCTATATACATTTCATGTTTGGTCACTTCTGCAATGAAATTTAATGAGCTTTCCTTATAATAGTTTCCAGTACAACAGTACTGCAGCACAAGTCCTGTGATTCTGGTAAATGAAGTGAGCAGAGAAGATTTTTACATGAACTCTTTCTATACTGTGGTTGCAAAAGGATTTGGAAGACAGCTTTTATAATTACGATGAAATTAGAGAGAGGTCCTTTGTGCATGAGTTCAGACTCTGAGATAAGTTCTCGCAGTGGTTTTATCCCAGTTGGTGGTGGTAAAGGAATTGCATTGAGGAAGTTTAGTACTGGGTGATTTTCTGCAAGCCATGGAGGCCTGGCAGTGTCAGCATGATGGGGGAAGTTCTGCATGCCTTCTGGCTCTTGGCTCAAGCCAATAGCACAGATCTCATGCTATTACAAACACTCAGATCCGCACTGTATTTAATAAACAACTTAAAAATATCAGAGGTAGCAAAACAAACATGGAGATGACAGAATTAGTTTTGTTTTTAGAGGTGGCAGAGAACAGAACGTCCTTTTCTTGGAAACACTACACATCCAGGAGGAAAGCAGCTCCTTTGCAGTGTGTGTCTCAGCTTCTCCAGACACTGCTAGAAAAATCTCAGGCAGCACTGACCCATGGAAACCAATGGGCCAATGTTTGTAGAAGCATTGTCTCCCCTGCTCTCTCAGGGATGTTTGTTCTATCTGTCACCTAAATAAAATCCCTCTTGCAATTCTTTTATGTGGGGGCTAAAATGATTTGGTAAAACCCTAGGAAATAAGTAATTCGGATAGAGAAAAATAAGTGCCTTTAGTGACCTAAAAACAGCTGTCCATTCTTGAAAGGCAGTGGCAGAAATCATGCCTGAGCCTTGTCTTGTGATTGTTATTTTAAGCTGATGACCAAGAAGTAGGTGGCTGCCATGATTCCCACCTAGACAATTGCAGCTATGGGCTACATTGGCTGCTGATGTGCGAGGAAGGACCACTTCAGATCTCAGGGGAGTTGGGGACAGGGATCTATTTGGGGTCTGAGTGGTGCCTATGGGGGGGTTGGGGAGGCTTTGCAGTCAGACACAGGGTTAACATGAGAAGAGTCAATGTAAGCACCGGACAGGAACATCAGATAAGGAGGCAGAGAGAGAGAGACCTAGACATCACAACAGCCTGCTGGAATAACATCTCAAGGTCTCCTCGAGCAGAACATGTTTCCCTGCAGTGGTTGCAGCAGCTCAGCCCCCCCTCAGTGGGAGGGGGTTCTGGGTCCCGGGATGGGGCGGAGAATGGGAAGGACGTGGAATGGGGAGGCCAATCAGCAGTGAGTGACACCTGCCACTCAGGAGGGATATATAGAGCCAGGTGGATCACATGTTCGTGGAGTGGGTCTTTGGAATGGGTCTGTAACTTGCTCCCTGCACACAGAGTAAACACACTTTAATCATAACAAGGCTTTGTTATGAGTTCGGTTACCGCAAGTCACAGGTTGTGTTGATGCTTGAGTAGTTTGAAAACATACTAACGACCTCTTATTAAATACAGTAATGGACTAACTCTCACTGCAAAATCCTGAACTTTCAAAATACAGCACAATATTAAGTCATTTCTCCAAAGTAACCTTCCAAAGTTAAGTTGCAGATGAGTCTTCCCTTGTCTCAGTGTTCTGCTATGCCAGAAGTTCTCAAAGAGTTGCCTGATTTCTGTTCTCTTTGGACTGACAGATACATTTTGGAGCAGGCTTGGAGGCTTTCATGAAGGTTGACTTGTTGCCCATGTTTCAAGCTCATCTACCAGATCTTGAGAAGCTGTCATGCCACTGTCTGTCCCTGTTTGTTGCCATGCTGGTAGAAATGCTTTGAAAAGCTGCTTTAATTTTTATGGGTGCTGTATCTCTAGTGGGGGTTGCAAAGACAGAGACTCACTTTGTTAGGTTTTGCTCCTTATTCTTTCTACATCTGGCTCTACACCTTGGGGTGAGATTCTTTTCTGTTGCAATCCTCCAGGGAAACTTTACAATCCTCTCATTCTGGATTAGCAACTAAATATCTTGCAGTCTGGGATAGTCCTGAGGTTTGTACACCTGTAAATTAGAACTGATCCTCCTGAACAGACTAGATAACCCCATGGATTAAATGACCTCTCAAGGGTCTTCTGTCATCACACTCCTCAAAGAGATCCTCCAAGGGCTGGGAATGGGAATATGGGCTGCCTGAGGGGTAAGAAGCAAAGAGATTTCAAGTGGGTATTTTCATAGAAGAGCAAGAAATGACACTGAGGACTAAAATGGCCTGTTGTCTTTCAGTGAGTGTTTGCCATTGAATCCCCAGTAACACACATGTCATCCCAGGGGCTTACAGAGCATCCAGAGAGATCAGTACACTTTAGCCTCTAGATAACTCTCATTTAATTCTCTACTTTAATTTTGTTTAGTTAATTTACTTCACTTAATGCTTAAAAAGAAAACAACAAACCATGACAAAACTATTAAGATTAGGGTCTATTTCAATAATTATTTATTTTTGTCAGGTGCTACTGATTTTATTTTCACGCTGGTCTGCTCTTTGCCAACCTGTGTTCCTTCATCTCCTGAGGTCTCTCTTGAAGCAATGACCAGGTTATTCAGAAAAATGACAGTTCCAAAGCAAAAGCAAAGACCAAAACAACTCATCTTATGAACGTTTACAGGTAGTGGAGGCAAATATCTGTTTCAGTTTTGTTGGCATAAAGTTAAGGTGTATAAAATGTCCTGGTGAATGTCAGTGAGTCAACCTTCAGGTGACTTCAAGCAGGTGGGTCACTGAGTGATGCAGAAAGCCTGTCTGGCTTTCTTTGCTTCTGTCCCTTTTCTCCCACCAGACCTAGCAGCACCATCAGTTGTCAGCATCCTCACCTAGACATTAGGCTCAGGTCTGAACAGGACACCCTGCCCACGTGGGGAGGTGTTTTAATACTTCTCCCTCCACAGGGAGGAGGCAAGAGCAGAATAAAAATCGAACGCTTCACTAGGGCCTGGGAAATAGCTGACTCCTCAGCGTCTGCAAGTTATTTTTGTTTAATAAAATGCAGCAGAGGAAGCTTTCTCAAGAGACTCTCTTTGCTTCACTCTGTACTGCAGGGCCAGTATGTTAACAACTCATTTTTTCTCACATTTGTACTCTTACAGTAAGTATTTGTGCTGGCAGGCTGAGGTGGGACTGACTATTAAAATGCAAGGAGAGAGGAGTCAGCAACTGTGACCTTCAGCCTGCCATGCAACATCATGAACAGAATGCCCCAAATACAGATCCATAATAACAGATCCATACCCAGGTGAGGGGACACCACAGTCCTGGAAATCCCTCTGTGGCTAAAACCTAACTCAAAGAAGAACCTTGGGTTTTGAAATGAAAGTTCCCTGGATGCCTGAAGACTCTGTGTGTGTGTGTGTGTGTGTGTGTGTGTGTGTGTGTGTGTGTGTGTTTGTGGAGGCACTCCAGCCCTAAAGCCAAAAGTGTGATGTTAAGATCTTGTCCACACATCTCACAGGGACCCTAGACAACAGGATCCGACCCACCTCCAACATATCCATAGCTGGGCTGTCTTGAAAATCTTGGTGTTGGGAACTCCTCGTTCTTCCACATCTCTCCTGTCCCCCTTGTGCTCGTGACTACAACATTACAAGCAGCCTCATGGCCTGTGGGAGGCTTCCAGTGGCTGGAAGAAACAAGGCTGGTTTCTCCCAGGGCAGGACACAGTGGGAAGCTGTGGCGCAGATCCTCTGCTACTGTGCTGGCAGAGGGATGGTCTGTCTGCCCATTTGTCATCTAGGGCAGGTGGCAGCAGCAGCTTTTTCCCTGTGGCCCTGCAATCCCTTCCCCGACATTCCAGGGGTAGACATTCCATTTGTTCATGCACTGAGCATGGCACTCATGCCTCCACTTCTGGGGAAGAGCAGTGGCTGGTGTTGGCCACGGTGCCAGCCAGAACAACAATGCTCCCTGTCTGAGCCCCTCCAAGAGCATGAAAGTAGGATATGTCCTCTCCCAGCACTGGCCATCGGTGCTCAGACACAGTCCAGACTGGCACAAGGAGAGCTTGTCCTATAAGAGGTGACCACTCCCTGGGGGATTTCACACTGCAGTTGATTAGAGTGTGACAGCTGAATCAGGTTCCCAGCAGCATTGTGCCCACCTTCCCCAGCATCCCTACATCAAGGATGGGAGCTGAGGATGTGGAGGAGCTCCTGAGCTGCAGCAATTGTGGGAGTCTACTACATTAAATTATAGCAGGACTAACTGTGGTTTAATAGAGAGGGGTGAAAATGTGAAAATCAATACATTTAAAATATTTGGGTTACCCAACACTGAACTCAGTCCCTCACACAAAGTTTTTTTAAAAAATAAAAGTAATTATTAAAAAACCACAGAATTGATTGCAATTGTAGTGGACTCATGGTTCTGTTAGATTTGCCTGGCAAACTAAAAGGTCATTAATCAAGGCTAAAACGATGAGTGAGTGGGGTTTCTGCCCATTTTAGGTCTGCAGTGGGCACTAGGTGAAACAAATAGATTTTACAGGAAGGTCTTAACTCTCAGGTCTGCTTTGCCCAGTCATATCTCAAGTCCCAGAAAACACTATGTTATATTGGGGTAGGTGTATTCTACTCATGTCAAAAAAGTTATGTAGTCAAGGAAACAGAAGGAAAGGATCTAGCCAATATCTTTATTTCCATCTGGTTTGACTTTAATTTCTTATTTTCTTTCTTCACTTTCCCTGTTTTTATTTCTTTTCTCTGCTTGTGTCCCTATTTCAAAGTCTGTATTAAGCAGCAACATTTTTGTTAGAGTACTGTGAAGGTGCTCAGGAAGACTGAGCAGTGCCCTGACCAGCCTGATGCTGGTACAAATCATCTCAGAGGAAATGATAAGAGCGTGAGCTGTGCTCTTTCTTTCGCAATGAGATGGAGAGGAAGAGTCAGCACCACAACAGCCGCTGTCTTTTCTGTCTCTGTGGCTCTTCCCTCTTGCTCTCTGTTTGTGTGTGCTTGTCTTTTGGGTATTTTTTTTTGTCTGGAGGAACAAAAGAAAACAACATCTGCTCTGGCCCATTTAAAATAACCTTTTCCATTTTTGCCAAAATGGACAGTTGTTGTCACCTCCACTACCTTACATGAGCCAGACAGAGAGTGGCTTTCCCTGAGAGCAGGTCATTCTGTAAGGAGGAAAAATAATGAAGCCTGTTTCTCTGCAGATCTATGTTCCTATCACATAAAGGGCAGTACTGACTTTCAAGTTAATTATACTCAAATCTACTGTTATCTCCACATAAAGCATAAAGCATATCATGCCCTGCAACTTCCATGTTCTTCAGCCACTCTGCCTCCCTCACCTCCTCACAGCTGCTCTGCTGTCTTCAGCCTTTCCTTCTTTCCATCTTCTCTGCACATTACAGCTGCCATGTTTTTCTGCTGCTCCGGGTTTCTCTTGAGATCATTTTGTCATTTCCTCCTCCTTTTTAACCCATCCCTTCCCCTGACATGATCATTCTTCTCTTTGCAAGGCCAAGTGAGCTGCAGTTTTCAGCATAAATAACAGGAGGGTTGTGGTCAAGCAGTGACAATTCCCGGAATATGGGGAGCTCCAAGAGAAACAGGGAGATACCTCACACTCCCTCCCCCAGCTGGTGATCTTTCAAATTCTTTCACATCTCCATTAACAACAACAAACTCCAGAACAAGCTGTGCTCCTAAGATGGGACCTATCAACACCCGTCCTCCACTTCTGACCATTTGTTCACTGATATTCAGCTAGGGAATCTCCTTTTCCTGCTGCCTGCCATTGCACAACTTTTTCACATAGCTCTGGACAGCACAGGGCTCACCCCAGCTCTTGGTGTGGCAGGGGGACAGTATCTTAGCACCAGTACCAGGACCTGCAGGGCACAGCAACTAAAGGTGAAAGATCTGAGCCACAGCTATTCCCTGGAATTCAATCAGCCCTTTGCATTGTGCAGTGCACTTCTTCAGTGACTGCTATCTCTTATTATACATTTTTAATTGATTAATTTTTCATCCTTATCCTAAGGTCGCACATTCATGGCAGTCATTGTGTCAGCACCCCATGTTCATTTCATGTAAAGCTATATTTAGAAATTTCCTGGATGACATATCTCTAATGTTCAATATCCTTTTACAGCTCATATTAAGTCAGACTCCAGACCTTTGGACTAGGATTTAGTTAATCCTTGCCTGGACCATAAGGCATACTGCTCAGGAGAAGCTTGTCAGTTCCACTGGTGTAATTGCAGCTTCACAGCTACATGAGTTTTCTTGTTTTTTTCACACTTTTTTGGTGTTGCACTAGCTTGCCCTCTTCCCTTCACTGCCTGTCCATGGCACACTGCACAAGGGTGGCTGTGAGGGCTCCCACCTTTGGCCTTTACCACAATGGCACGGCAGTGGCTGATGTGGACAGCGTTAGTTGATGCACTGCATGTACTCACCATAGCTCTTCACTTACTCTTTCTTTTCCCTTACATCATCCCACACATAATCCACACATAACACCCACCAAGTATTTTAAAGCTAAGTGATATTCTAGAATTTGGGTGACAGGAGCAAAATCATCAGAGTTCAACCTGTGAAAGTCCAAACCATTCTCTGCTTCCTGGACACTGTTTTTTATAAATTCTGTAAGAATTTAATTAAGTCTGAAGGACTTCACATTCTATTAAGTGCTGTTGATATTGGCTAATGGGTGAAAGAAGATTGAGGTGGGAGAGGTGTACATTGCCCGGCTGGTTTCACAAGCTTTGCTTCTATAGGAAATTGGTATAAAGTGGGAAAGGGAATAAGCTGTGTAAAAATAAAAGCTTTGCTTGAGCCTTCACATATCTGATGCTTTTAATATTTTTTCTCTCTTTCAATACATTAAGGGGGATATACAGGGCTGAGATGCTCTGTCTGAAGCCTCGGACTTCATTTGCCAAGTTGAAGTTGAGTTACCACTTCCGAGCCTCTGGGGCTGTGTCTTGCATCAGAAACAACACAGCTCGTTACCATCCACGAACCCCGTTCCTATCAGTCGCTGCACTACGTGATGGTAGGTGACACGTGGAGGAAAACAGGATCTCATCCAGAATATGTGAAAAGGTAGGTTTGACATAAGATTAAATCAATAGGAGGAAGATGGATGAGCATTCATTACCTGTATTATCGAGGAGATTGTTTTAAGAGAATGGAAAGTTTACCTTAGGACATTTGTTCCCCTCCCCTTTGTTGTACAGCTGCTTGTCAGTCAGCTCTTTGGCTGCCACAGCTGGGAGTGTGTTTTTCAAGGTGAACTGTTGCTTATTTCAGTTTGCCTTAAAATGTTGCTTGGCAAACCGAGGTAGTTCAGGAGATGATTGATGAGCAATGAGACAAGCATGCAGCAGGGACAGGCTGGACAGCTGAGGTGACTTCAACCACAGTCCAGAGCTGATCCTATCACTTACAGGGCAGGATTTGGTCAAAAGGAAAAGGAATATTTAAAGAGAAAGGATAAACAAGAGAGAAAGACAGAGACAGTTTCAAAGACTAGGAGACAGGCTGTAATACAGTAGTCACCATAGTGATCATGAGGAAGGGAGGGAGAGCGGGAGGGAGGGCAAAAACAAAGTCAGTCAATAGTAAAAACATTCAAGATTTAAAAGGCAGCCTGCTGGCTTTGTGCATGTCTGGGGATCATAAAGACTGGGCAGGCACCATCTGGCCTCTCCAAGCCTTTCTGTTACTGTTGGGGGTTTTTTGTTAGAGGTTCATTTCAGATTGTTAGCTCAGTTGGTTAGGTCATGACACTAATAACACCAAAGTTGTGGGTTTGATCCCTATAGGAACCATTCGCTTAAGAGTTGGACTTGATGATCCTTGTGGGTCCCTTTCAACTCAGAATATTCTGTGAAACCTGTGAAATATTTTATTTGAACCATCATGTGACAGTTACAACTAGTTTTAGCTAAAGAACATTCTTTTTGATACAAGTGACTCTTGGCTAAGCTTGACTAATTTTGTGGTGAGATTGATATGGGAAAAAAATTCTTGTGGCCTCCTTCCTGTCTTTTACTAATGCCTTTGAGTTGTTAGTGCTTTTACTTGCTGTGAAGGGTGGAATTACCCTGCTGATGGGGTAGTCAGAACACAGCTGCATACCAGCCACAGGGGGATCTGCAGAGCTGTGGTAGACCAGTGCATGGAGATGGTAAGGTAACATCAAAAGAGGATGCCAAAAACCACTATACTGCAACGTCAGTTATCAAAAACAGTCCAAAGGAGGCACTGAAAAGAGGAGACATCCTCAGATATACATCAGCACTTTAGAAGAAGCTGCAACAATTTAAAACATGATCGTCCGTACAGCTGTTTGAGCTGGTCACATCTCTGCCTGACGTTACTATTGTCACACTACAATGGTTCAGCTGAGCACTCCTCACCTGCTCCAGGGCAATGTCTGACCAGTTCTTGATCTGAAGCAGAAGAATTATGTCATAAGCAACTCTGCCAGCCCTGCAAGGGGACATCTGACTGAAGCTTTAAATCCATCCCTTCCCATGTCATAGGCACCTGACTGCACACCACCAGGCAGTGCCTGTCTCTTCTCAGAATACAAACTGGAGCTTGATGCCTGCAACTTTGCCTCATTGTGTTCAGTTGTTGTTTTTGTTGTTTGTGTGTCAGCTGCTGGAGATGACACAAGGCAGGGGTTAGAGCACTTAACAAAGAGATCCATTCACCTCCTGTCGATCAGCAGAGCATTGAGGCAGAGCTGGAACTATGCTAGAAGACCCTGCAGACCTTTTGAAGCTTTTCTTATGAAAAGCATGAAACAATTTGAGATTCTTGAGGGAGGAGAAAAGAGGAGAATAACTATTCCAGATATTAGAGCACCTATCCCTGAGTTTCAGCATCCCATGCTATCCCTATTAATTTATCCAGTCATGCCTAGTCTTGTTCTGTCTTTGTCTCTTCAAAACTTTATTCCAGACAGCAGGGTTTCTCTGAACTGTGGGAAAAGAGACATACAAGCTTAGAGAAAAAAATCAGTCTTATTCCAGTTATTAGTGGAATACTCTAAGGTCATAAAAATTTGACACTGGTTATTAAGTGTGTTATTGCTATCCCTTTGAAGGGATATGTTGTATTTACTCTGACCCTTCTACTGGCACCTCTGTCTCTTTTTAAGGCTTCATTGTAAAATCATCTGGTGCTTTTTTTTTCTTTCTTCAGAAATTAAGTGAATTTTAGATTTTCAAACCTCTTTTCCTTGATCTCCTTCAATGAGAAAAGGCCTTTGACTATGCCATGAGAAATGTAGGGATTTTATGATTTTTGCCTAATTTTTAAAGGTATAGAATGGACTGAGTCTGGATTTACTTCCCATTCAATAAATATCCTCACCAGAAAATTTCCATTCCATTTGAGTTGTAAAACCAAACCTAGCCCCACAGGAAAAAGTGTGCCAAGCCAAATTAGTCCCTTTCCTTTAGTCTCTTAGGCAGACTGGAGCATATTAAGGTTATTGATTCTTGAACCCTGAAATTCTAGACACATTTCAGGCTTTCTGGGCCCTCATATAGCTATTTTAAAATTTGCAGGTTCTGTGAAGGGTACTGCGTGATGGACAATGAAACTGTGAACCTGAATTAAAGACAAACATACTGCCCCTTATTCCTGCATGTATTTTTATAGTATTTCAATACTTTGTAGTGTCCATGCACCAATAAGAGCTCAGACTGCAGCATAGTTGTCTTCAATAACCTGACTTTGGGTGTTTATTTTGGCAAAGGTGTCACAATTGTCGCCTGGTGTGGGGCACAAGCCTAGAGATGAGAAGGAGAGAAAGCGAAATTGTATAACAAAAAGGGAGAAGAAACAGGAATGAACATGATTAAAAAATGGCTGATCTTTGGTGTGAAGGCATTGACAGTGTAGTAAGAGAACAGTACTTGGGCGGAAAATCCAGAGTTGCCTGGATTGAAGTTGGAGAATTGGAGGTTATAACGATATCATCAGGGATTGAGGATGGGATCTCTGAGAAACGGAGAGTGAAGTTAAAACAATGGGGAAAATTAACAGCACGAGAGGAAGCAGAGATGTGGAAAAGACTGAGATGCAGAAAAGCCCATTTTAGGGGAAAGGCCATCAAGATGTGTGACATCCCCCATCAAGGCATGGAAAGGCATTCAGGCTGCTGAGCCTTGCTGTTCTGCTGTGACTCTGAGATTGCAGGAGAGGAGCTCTTCCTCCAGAGCACATGGCCGTGCAGTACTATGAGAATTTACTCTGTTAGGTAAAGCAGTAGAAGTCTGGGGAGGGGATGTCAAGAGTTTCCTCTGTATGAGCATGAGAATATGAATGATCCCAGATGACACATTTAAAAAAAAAGTAAGTCGTCACTCTCCTTTACCCTCAACCCAAAATAGAAAGCTACAAGTACAACTGACAGTGAGGTTGAAGTTCAGGTGATTCAGAAATTCAGATGACTCAGAAAAATGACAGAATAAAGACTGTGTTACAATGAAGTCCTTAGTAGGATACGATTGTTTCCAAAGGACTTGAATTTCTTTGATGCACAGGAAATTTGATGCACAGAGGATCCCTTAGTCATTTTGTTTTATCTGCAGTATTTAATGTATGATGCCCTATATATTTACTATCTAGGCCTATTGTTATCTAGGCCTATTTTAAAAGCCATCTGTTTTCTCATAAGTAAGGATGCCATATATTTGTTTTTCTCTGGTACATTCTTCTTTTCTGCCCTTTGAATCCCATATGGATGATCTTCTCAGCAAACAGGATTTTAAAACAGAGTTTAAGAGATAAGTGCTCTCGGTTTTGGTGGATTTGACAGTTACCATGCAAGACCTCTACTCCTCTTACTTTTTATCAGCGACATGCTAGTTCAGGTCCAAAAATTTTCTCTCTAGTACTCATCAGTGCTGCTCTTGAGGGCTTCACAAACACTCAATTGATCTTCATATCAGCTTGGCAAGGGTTTCATTTTGCTCTATTATTTTTGGGAAAATTTAGGTGGGGTTTTAGAAATAAATTTCATTATCCATCTTTCAACTTTGATTATAGGGTGCATTTGTCCAAGCCAAGACCTTGCCAATACCATGTTGATAGCATAACGGATAACACCTTCTGATTATGAATCAGAGGACTGCAGGGATGACTGCTGGATAGTATTTCTTTTGCAGGCCATGTGCCTTTTCCCTCTCATTCAAGGTATTTGAAGCACAGCATACTAAACCCTTTTCAATCTTGGATTCCTTGCCAGCTGAGTGTGCAAATGCTCCGTTTTCACTTATTTTCTATAGGGCTTGGTTTGTGTAGCTCCAAGTTCCTCTCAAGGTTAAGGTGAAATAGAGATCTGAAAGGCAGAAATCCCTCTTTTTGCATGCTTCACATCTAAACCCCAATAGAATGCTCTATTGCTCAGAGAGGTAACAGATCCTGTGGAAAAAAATGCGATTTCATCATTAAAGCCTTCAGAATACACATTCAGAAGCAAGGCAGAAGGGGTATCAGACAAACTGAAGTTGCACATACAAGCTTAGTATTATACTTCCTCAATCCCCCAGTCACATTGTTGTTACTAGATTTTGATATAAGTGCTGGAAGTAGAAATGGAATGACAAATACACTTAGCAGAACTGATATCAATTTACTGCAAAATATATTAGTTGTGACCAATAAAGCCAGATTATTTCACTGAATTTACCCTAGTGTAACCCAGAACAGATTGTGGTCCAGTGGGTATGAGAAAAGTTACACTTTAAAGAAATAAATTTCACCTATTTCAAGTTTTATTAGCTTCTATTTCTGTTGTGTCTTTCAATTTTTATATTTGTCATATACTGGAGGTTGGCTGGAGCTTTAGTCTTCATTGTGTTATAGAGTTTTTGTAAAAAATGGGTGATGGTTTTAAAAAGCCAAGAATAGACAATACATGTAATTGTTCATAGTGAACTTACTCTCGGCTCAACTTAACCTTTAGGATGACGAAGAATTTTATCCAAGAGCATAGTGAATCTATATAGTATTGCCAAACCAAATCATTTAAAAATAATGAGTCAGATCTTTAAAAAAAAGTATTGTGACAAGGACTTCTAATTATACTGTTTAGCAGAGAGTGTGTGGTCAATTCATTTTGCTTTGCCTTCTAATTCCTGAGCTTTTTCAATGCGTTCATCTTACATTTTAAAGCTTTCTCCCTACAAACTTGCGAACAGGAAAAATACTGCTTTTTTGTTTAAATGAAAGAAAACTGAGATTTTTTTACATAATCACATAATTCTAGGAGCTGGTACTTCAATGAAAAATCTTCAAATATCATAAAACTTATGATAAAGACTGTGAGAATTGGCAATCTATAGGCTCCTCAAACGTGTCTGAGGTTTAGAAATGCCATTCTTACAAATAAAGAACTTCCTGAGGTCTATAAAAGATGCAAAGCCATATTTTAGTGGCAATACCATTAGAAATAACTTCTCCTCTGCAGGGAAAGATGCAGATTGCAACCTTTTCTCCACAACTGCTGAAATGGGAGGCCCAGCTAATGAAAAAAGAGTTGATCTCAGCTGAGTTGACAGTCTGTTACCACAGTATGGACTTGGAGTAACTCTAAGAAAGTGAGTGCAAATACCACAGCTTTCCACTTTGGATCTAAGATCAGAATGTTTGCTGATACCTCGGGCAAACTGGAGAAGGGAGGGATGCTGGTTTTTTGGTTTTATGACTGTGTGTTGTCTCAAACAGCCTAGGGGCTCTTTCTGCTCTGGATTATGTTGGTTTCATTCTGTAGCAATTGCACAAAGACAAATTAGCATTCCTTAGGTAAGACTAAAGTCAAAAAAAAGTTTAACTTTTTGTGATTTTTAGTTCAGTGCAAAGATGACATAAGATTTTGTGCATTTTAACTTGCATCTGTCTGCAACAGAGGAGCATTTAATTCAGGATGTGAAAGCATTTTTCTCAGCAGCTGGAGCAGATGATGAAGACTAAACTCAGGAAAGTGGATCAGAGAAAAGCTCTTATTTCTCTGGAATATAAACTAGGAAGAATGAAAAATGAAGGACCTGGGAACTGCTGTGGAGTGACCTAGTGAATGGTGAAGTTTCATTGTCTCAGCTCCCTAGGAATTCTGAGAGTTCAGCTATTCCATGTGAGGCCGAACACAGCAGCCCCTTGTCCTCACGCCCGTTGATGACATTTGTCTGCTATTATTAAAGTGAGAGGGCTGTTCTCAGAATATTCTGAGGCTCTTTTGGCTACATCTGCTAAAATTACAGAGTGCCTGGACTTGCCTGCAGTTTGACAGCAGGTTCTGTTTTATTATTATCTGTTCTTATGAAAAAATAAATGCTAATTTCCTTTTGCTTTGCAAAGAATCCTTGTTTTTTACACTGGCATCAGACTACTAAGTGTGTGTTGTAAACAGACCTCTCCTTATATCTTCCACTGCTCCAAGGGTTTTTTATGGAGTTGCAACCTAAGCATCTCTTCTGAGTTTCAAGGGAGCTTTTTTTTTCTCCTGAGGGCAGCTACAGCAAAGTGTTACCACCCTCTGTTCATTTTTCTGCAAGGAGAGCCTGTGACTGATACACCATTCCATGGCTACAATAAATGACCACTGCTGACAGAAGTAGCTCACACATTTACTGCAGAAAATCTTCAGGCCAGTTTTGTCAGGCACACTCCTTTCTAATCACCTGAGGGCTCAAAATTGATTTTTCTAATACTTGTAGCTCAGATCTTTGCAGGATCTTAGCTAATATTTCACCACTTCCACAAGAGGTCTTTCAGCATCCTGCATCTCCCAGGTTAATTGGAAGCTTTACACTGGATAGCCAACATGCTTTTTTCCTTCCCAGCTTTCCTCCCCAGTCTGTGTGCTCTTGAGTCATTGCTTCTTTATGCTAATCATTGGAACTGGGTTCTTTCTAGCTCTCGTTAATTACTGTCTAGCTTATATATAACCCCCTCATACTGCAATCACAGAGATAGTAAAGATTATGCAAATGCTGATTAGGATATAATGTGTCTTGCAGAGCATTCATCATAACCAGTAGGCAGAGAAGTTTGATTCTTAGGCGCTAGGCTGAAATTGTCCTGAGAATATTTAGATTTTACTTTTTTCACTTGAAAACTGAACATATTCAATACAGATAATACTGAAACTCGACAAGGAAAATATTTGAATATAATCATGTTTCCCTGAAGATACATTTAAACTGGATACCTGCTCTTAGGTTTTAACTATGCAATATGTGGGGGTTACTAAGACAGACAGTTGTTTGCATCTCAAGACAACCACTCTCTTCCTGATACCACCTGGAGCAGTTTTAGTCATTTTTCACAGGGTAGAAACCTCCCTAATCCCTGTGATAAAAAATTATAGGTGAAAGTGAAATTATTCTGAATATCAGCCAGTAAATATGCTGATGTATCCTAACTCTGGATACCCAGGTGGATAAGTAGAATCCAGCTAAGAGGTGTCTTCAGACAAACAGCTGGGTGATGATTTTCTCTCTAAAGTTATCCCATTCTATGCATACTATCATGAGACAGAATGAATGCTACCAGGGAAACTGTAAACCTGAATTACCATTTTACTATACAAGCTGAGAAAATTGCTAAGAATAGTGGTAAAAACTGTTGAGTCACAAGAGGCAGACCAACAAGGGACTAAAAGCTTTATGGTAAAAGCCAGAGGGAAGGACTTCATGCCATTATACAGGTGTGCATATCTCTTGGATCCAGAGCTTGTGGATCCACCAGAGAGCTGAATGTAGTGTAAGACCAAGGCTGGCAGGGAGTTGTTAATGCCATGAAGGAAGTCCCAAAACTGCATCTGTAAGAACTAGATCTGGAATAGAACATCCCTCAATAGCACAGCAGTGTCTCTGTCACATTTGCAGGGCAAGATCCATGTGATTTAAGAGAGGGAATCAGGGTCAGCTCTATCAACTATAGCTCCCAGGGGAAATGTGTTGACAAGAGAAGTATTTTTCTTTAGGCTTCTAGAACAGCTATTCTTTAGATAATGATTGCTCCTGATCGGATTCTCTCCAGGAATCTGCTGGAGCAGCAAACACAGTCGTTCCATCCTGTGGTAATCTCTTCAGTAGTGAAATCTGTTCAGTCTGCCTGTGTCAGACTGTGTATGAAGTCAGGACAGAATACTTCAGGGTTTGCAAATGCATCTTTTATGCACAGTTTACTTACAACAAAAGAAGATCCAGAGACTCAAACAGCCTCCAAGAATACTCTGAAATCTCCCTCTAGGACTAGGTACAGCAGTGTCAATAAAAGCAGGGCGGGGGTGGGGGGGAGCCAAAAAGCATCTCAGGTCTGTTCTGATGCTCTGATGGCACTGGGGGTAAGGCACACAGCTAAACCAGAAGCCAGTGAAGTGATGAGACTCAGTGACCACCTCTCAGTCACCTCAAACACTCAAATTTTTCCTAAGCCTTATTCTCACAGGTTGGTTTGTGTTCCCATGACTACATGCAGAAAAGGTGAAAGTAAAAGTAGTTACATCACTCTGAAGAAACAGCTATTATTGATTACTGAGAAGAGCCTGTAAGAATTTCCACAATGATAAGGAACTGTCAGCATTAAAAGTATTCCCATCTGGTCTTTTTGACAATATTAGGTAAGGCTTTTTCTCTTATATCATTAGATTCTGAGACCCTTGATGGAGAAAAAGATCCGAAGAATATCAGGATATCCTAACGATATGTCATCCAGAAAATGAGGGCATCTGAGTAAATCGATACAGCTGTTATATTCATGTCAGCCCTTTCCTTTGCCAGGTCTTCAACAGAATCCTTGCAGTTGCTAGTTACATATTAGTATAATAATTGACGGTTTATGTCTGGGGAAATCTTTTGGACCAAATCCTTGCTCCTGATAAAGCTGCTTTGTGCTGCTCTAAAGGCACAAAGCAGCCTTTAAGATGTTTTTATCAGTTATATTCAGATTCAGCTGTCACAGGGAAATCTCCATATGGTGGAGTGCTGATCTTGCTGAGTCTGCATTCTTTCCATCACAGCTCTGATTTTGCAGCCATACCGAGAGGCAATGTATAGCTGAAGTGTTGCAGTGCTCTAGTAATTCCCTGCTGTGGAGCTGTATCTTGTCTCTTTTTCCAGGCACAGCTTAGAATTCACATGAACCACTTTACAGGCCTCTTTGGGGATCTACTGACATGCACTCAAATATTTCATGTGACTCCAAAGTCAATTTGGCATGGGCACAATGGTAGTCTTGATGATAGGGGTGTCTAGGGACCTCAATATATTTTTAATAGTCTCAACAAGAGAGTAAGAATGCCCTCAGATTACTGAGATGCAGTTGTGTTATGCCATATTAATATTTCTTGTCAACCATGAAGTAGATCTATAAGTTGACTTGGGAATTAAAACTGGCTTGAAAGAAAGGAAAAATGTTACATAGAATACGCATAAAGGCAGACATAACTTGCTTCTGGAAGAGCTGGGGAATGTTTCACCTCAAATGCTTGTCATTTGGAAAGCTGTCACTTTTTAGGAAATTAAAGTAGAAAATAATAGCTTGGGCAGGGGAATTGTTTTTTACTTAAACAAGTGGGCTATCACATTAGATATTATTGCCTCGTAGCAGTTGAAATAAACCCCGAGGAATCTTTATCTTATGTATAGGATGCAATAAATGAATGTGTATTCCCATGATACTGGTCCTATTGGGCAGTGCTTCAGCAATAGAAAGGAATATAAGTGTAATGATTTTATTACTCTGTTAATAAGCATCTTCAATCCAACGCATAGGACGAGGAATCTGCAAGAAAAGAAATTGTTTCAGCGCCAGAAATGTAGAAACTGGCTCCTGCTAAGACTTGCTCAGATCCTCAATAGGTATTGATTAGGAACAAAATATAACCACCTTCTGCAGAAGCTGTGGAGAGGCCATGTGAACCACACAAATCGCAATGCTTAGAGCTAGTATTCCATATAGAAGCAGTGCCAAATTGCACCTGAAACATCAGGGCTAATAAGGATGAACTGTACCATTCCCAAATAAAAATGTTCAGTTCAATGACTGTTAATTGCAAAAAGCAAATTCATACAAGAAACAATGGTTTGCTGCCATATTTCTCTCTCTCTCTCCCTCTCTCATGTTTACTTCCAGCATTAAAAACAACTTGTTGATGACATTTTTTGGAAGATAGAAGACTGGAAATGATCCCTCTCTACAACCACACACTGACCATTTTGTTTAGGAGGCCTCACAGTAATAACTTTCTTGCAAGCCCCGCTTATCAAGGGTCACGAAACACTTTCTGGTATCAGGTAATAAACTTAAGAGCTGCAGTAAAAGGCCAAACCTCTCAAGTACAGTATCAGCGAAGACTAAAACCAGTACCTATGCAACAAGACATTTACCAAATAAATCTCCCAGAAGGTTCTGAGGTGGCAGGGGGAATGCAAAACAGTCCTTTTCCAGGCTCACCTGAGGGAAAAGGTTTTGTGGTTAGAAAAACCTGGCAATCAGTTCAATTGCATGCCTGTGAGCAAGACGCACCACACAAACCACCTGATGATTTAATGTCACCAGCCCTTCCTACATCCTGTCTGTGACTAATTTCCAGTGCCTCAGAGGCAGTTGACAAAAACCTCACAAGCCAAATGTAGATGGGGCAGAGGACCAGAAGCA
Organism: Neodrepanis coruscans; assembly: GCA_013400695.1. Classification (NCBI taxonomy): domain Eukaryota; kingdom Metazoa; phylum Chordata; class Aves; order Passeriformes; family Philepittidae; genus Neodrepanis; species Neodrepanis coruscans. The sequence continues at coordinate 21,041 of VYZS01100415.1, read as the reverse complement.
GGTCTGAAGCTTGGGAATGATTAGAGCACAGTGTCAAAGTTCAGCAGCTCCATATCCTTTAAATCCCCTTTGGACACACCAAAGTATCATGCCCTGACTTAAAATCATACAAGTGCTTATACCTGGAGTGTTTATTTGCTCCTGGAATAGTCAGAAAGCTTTTCAATCTAAGTATACTCATGACCAATTTATGGCCATACACCACTGTGCTAGCATAATTCTTTAATTTCAATAGTACTTCTTCCTTGATATTTACTGTTTGAATATATTTACAGTGAATCATACTGTTTTGGCTTCACTTGGCTTGTTAAGGAAACCAAGTTTGCTTACTTGCAGCTCCCCTTCAAGAATACAGATACTCTGCTCCTTTGCCACCCCAGTGTTCCTCTTCTGTACCTGTGGCAACCTGAGTCAATCTTTTCTGATTGTAAGTCACCATAACTGGACACAATTTTCCAAACAAGAGTCCTTAGCTGTACTGTGTAAAGCCATATTAATACTTCCCTCTCTCTACTAAAAATATGCTTTGTGCATCATGGACTCATGTAAGACTTTTCCATAGCTACTCCACTGGCAGCTCATAGTCATTTTCTCACAGAGGAAATCACCCACATAGTAAGGTCAGAGCACCAGGCCTAAGGCTACCAGCAGTACCACCTTCCTCCTTTCACTACAGTGTTCCAGGTGCAGGGTACCGACTCCAACCTTGAACAAATCTTTGCTTTGGCAATTATTATTTGCTGCTTCTTCCAACATCTCTGAATAAAAATCATCTCTGGGTCCATCCATCATGCTAGCCTCAGGAATTTTCTCCATTTCTCTAAGTTTGCTGTTCTGCAATCCCAAATCTTAGACAAATACCTGCATTTGTCCCTCTTGCAGTTTAACTCAAGCTGGATTAGTTTGCGATCACTCAGTTCAAGATTAGTTTCGATATTATGGCCTTCTACAAGGTCCTTGCTCCTTATTAATACCAGGCCTAAAATAGCATCCTCTCTCATGGACTGTTTGCTTGAGAAATCGAGTTTCTACAACACTCGAGAACATTTAAGCCCTACCATTTCCCAGTGGTACCTTCCAGTCTGTAGCTGAGAAATTAGTTTCCCATAGTCGCATGCCATTTGCTCTTCTATGTCTTCCCCACAGTTTTTGGAGATAACTATCCCTGTCCAAGTTTGTAAGGGATCACCACACTTCTCTGAGGGGAATTTTTCTTTTAATTCTTTGCTCTCATGTGATTTTCCAATGTAATGCCCTATTATTTTATTTCTTCAAACCATTTAACTAAAATATAGATTTACTCCCTGGTCTTTACTGTTTTTTCTGTTCTGCTAAGTAGCTACACTTCCAATTACTATATTCTAAACACTACTGCCAAGCAGAGATGTGCAGCACCTTGCAGCAGCCTTGACACATGGTGTTTTAGGCATGCATTGCTTATAAAATGAAATTCAAACCAATTAAAGGTGAAACACTGGTGATATACCTTACTGTAATAATTGTATTAGAAATCCTTAAAATTTTGTAGTCATGATATGGACACTACCACCACCCCCTCCCGAAACAAAGCAATCAAAATAGTAGATATTTCGTTAGATCAACACTTAACCCCTTTGGCTACAGATTTTTTTTTTTTTTAAGTGGAATGGCTTCTGTTATCTCCAAATGGTGTAAGAATTTGTTTTCTCTTTTTGGGGGAGAATACGTTAGTATAACGTCTGGAGCTACAGGCAATGGAATCCTATTATGTTTTCTCTATTATTACTATTTTTTTTTTTTTAGGGCAAAGCAAGAGAACACACGTACCACAGCAAAAAGAGTGGCAAAGGAGGAAATTGCAGGCTTGTCTCTGATAGAAACTTATTTGCAACCCTGCTGCTGGAGAATCCTGGCTTGGTGCGCAGTCTGTTCTGCTGGTCCAAAGCGAAGCAATCTTGAACAAGTGATGAGAACATTTAAGGCATCCGTCTGAGATAGTCCTTCTGATCGCACGTTCACGGCATCGTTTCAAAAGCCGCAGTTGTCTTGACAGCTAAGACAGTCTTTGAATGGGGACAGCAGCAAAGGCGGGAGAGAGGGGGGAAGAGAGAAAGCAGAGAAATGGGATGAACAGAAAAACAGCACACAGGAGTGAATTAGCAGTGCAGTCGAGCTTCGTGATTTAGGGGATCGTGAGGACACAGCTCAGCTAAAGATGTTTGGGTTTGCAGGGCAGGTTGGCGTGGGCGTTACAGAGAGCCGGGGGATGAAGACCGAGAAGGGTCAGGATGGATTTCGGGACGCGTGGAGATGCTGTAAGCGGCAACTATGACGCAAAGCTTGTCCGTTCAGGATCACGCATCCATCCAACTGTTCCTCCCTAGTGATCCCTCGATAAACAACGTCCAAAAAGGACGGTGACCTCATCCCACTGAAATTAGTCAAACACCACACATTTCTCCGTGTTCAGCTCCGCACATTCCTTGCAGCTCCGGCTCTCCCGGCTGTCAGCCCCGTCGCTGCAACAGGGGCTCCAAAGACCCCTGTGCGGCAATTCCTCCAGCCCACCCCGGACCCCTGCTCCGGCTGAGCCCCCATCCCTGGCTCCGGCTGGGCACCCCCGACTTCGGCTGAGCCCCCGCGGCGCTCCTGCGCCAGAGCAGCCTCTTCCCCTCCCTCCCTCCCTCCCTGTCTCCATTCCTGCCGCCCGGTGAGGCGGCGGGGAAACTACAAGGCACCCAACGATGCCCCGCGTAAAAGCGAAACCGCCGGTACCGGCCAAGTATCCCCAGTCGGGACACGCCGCGATACAAGCGGAGCCCGACATAGGTGTTTATTCCACCTGGCCGACACGTTCCTTCCTTCCCCTACCGCCGGGGGAGTGTCCTGCGGAGGTGGCTCTCGCACCCCCGGGACGCCGGGCAGGGCACACATCGGGACTCGGTATTGGCACCTACAGCCGGCGCCTCCCGGGCCGCCACGATCGGCCTCTCCGGGGGCGGGGGGGCGAGGGGCTCTGGCTCGCTGCTCTTTCCTGATCTCTTCCAGACTCTTCTCCCCGTTCCCACCGCAGTTTTCCCTCCCTCCCGTGTTTCCCAGTGGCATTCTCTTTGTTTAATAAAGGCCATTGTATTCGAGGCGTCCCTTTGAGCGGGGCTGCTGCACCTCCCTCGGGGCGAGCAGGGCAGGCGAGCGGCTTTCCGCTGCGCCCATCCCGCTCTCCCGGCGCCATCCCCCGCGCCCTTCCTTCCCCCAGTGCCCCAAGAGCAGCGCCCGCACTCCGGCCGAGCCCCCAAGGCTCCCTCAGCACCACATCGCGCCCGGAACGTGACGCGCCGTCTCTCCGCAGCCCACCCCGCTCCCCCGTCGCCGGTCGCGGGCGGAGGGGGCCCCTTTCTCCGAGTCGTGCCCACGGCGGGGGGGGG
>VYZS01100401.1:0-14838 GCA_013400695.1 Neodrepanis coruscans | reverse complement strand
TGAAGAATGGAAGATCTGATGAGCCAGTCCTTTGTATGTATCTATTATAGAAAGAAAAAGAGAGAATCTAGAGCCAACATTATTCTGCAAAGATACTATCTGCTGGTTCAATATTAGGTATATGTAAATGCTTGTTTTCAAATCACGTGTTCATAATTTAGAAAATTGACCTACCACTATATTAAGATAGTGTAAGGTGGAAGAGCTTCAAACCTATGAGTGAATCCAAAACCACCTTACAGGAGGACTAGTAAAATTTTATTTTGGCTAAAGAGAGGTATACCAACTACAACCAAATTATCATCCACTCTGGACGACATTTGACATCTCTCCTGACTGGCTTGTCAGGATTCCTCCCCACTGAAACATTGAAATGGAACAGAAAGAGACACATCCCTTTATTTATTGAGAGTATTAGATGTTATGTTTGACAACTGTTTTCTGTCTAATATGCTAATTCCACCAAGCCAAATTTCTGTACACAGCAGAGAATTGGGGTTTGGACTTCATTGGGTTACAAACAGAAAGTTGATCAGAAAGCCTAAGACATACCCACATAACTATCAACATGACCCAACAGCCTCACTGGAGTCATGCTGGCCCTTTAATACACCGCCTAACATCCAAAAACAGCAGATGGAGAAAAGAAAGGAGATGCAGAGAAAACTGGTTTCCAAACTTCACTTTTGACATGCAGAAGACACAGAGCAGGGTTTGGCAAAGACATGAACTTACAAAGGAGACTGGAAATGGATTTTTATCACAACAGTCAGTTCAGCTGCCCAGGAATCCTGAAGAGCATAGAACTAGAGAGGACCATTATGGTCCAGATCATCCACACACCAAACAGCCAAGAAAATGTGTTACCTCAGAAGTGTTTGTAAACTACTCACTTCAGACACTCCCATACAGTATAGTTCACCAAACACTCCCAAAAACTAGGGCTACAGGAGACAGGAAATTAAGAGCATCATATTTTAAGACTCTACAGCAGCTGGAAATTTCCAGGTCATAAAAATAGGAAATGTGTAATACCCCAACAAAACTCTGCCGGCCGACAAAGGGGAGAACTCCCTTCTGATCCTAAATCTGAGTGCATCAGCCAAGTAAGTTACCCAAATCATTTTCATACCAGCAGTGCACCATCCCTTACTTCTTCTTTTTAGCTACAACCAACCTTTAGCTACAACATGGCAATGTTTATATCAACAAATAGCTTTGGGAAACAAGCCTCTTATGGAAAGTAATTTCCAAAGATTTGAGAAATAAGTAAGTTATGGTGTCAAGATATCAAAATGTGTGGGCAGAAAGATCTGGGCCCACCTGTACAGAAAAGATGTTCAAGAGGAAAAATGTTTTTCCTCTTCCCTGTTCCACTACAGCATAAACCAAAGATAGGGCACGTATGACCTCAAAAACAATGGAAGGAGCCTCTTTAGGGGTGTTAGAGAGCCACTGAACTATTCTCTGTGGCTTCGGGGGCTTTTGTGACTCTACAAACTTAGATTATGTGTGGTATAATTCTGAAAACTTTATCCAGCTAAGGAAAAAATATAACATGAAGTCCTTGTGATTCATCCAAAAATAACATTGTGAAAGCCAAGCAACTAAATGGAATAAAATACAGGACCAGAATGAAAAAATAGTGACAGTTAAACACAGAGTAAATCAATTTAGGGATGAAAGAAATAGTGATTATGAGAAAAATTCAGAGCTGTTTAAGCATAGTACAGAAAAATACTGAATAGACTCCAAAGGATGTCTAGATTTTCTTGTTTCTAATTTATTTACAGAAAATAGAATAGCATTTCTGTAGACCTCCATCTATAAAATGAAATTCCACTTGCAATCTAAATAATTTTGAATTTTTAATCCAAGCAATGCTGAAGATTGCTATCTGAATATTTTGTCACTTGCCCATTCAGAAATTACAAGTCATTTGTGCTCATTTCTCACCTGTAAGTATTTTATGCAATTAACTATGGGATCTGCAAAAGGAAAAGTTTGCAACCGTCTTTTATGACATGTTAGACAATCTGCTAGGTCACCACAGCATGAACTGCCTTCCTGTTCTCTCTTTCATCCCTTTGATTTTCCATCATATCAATGGCTAGCTGAAAATCCAAATTCACAGATTTTATCCACAGATTTCTAGATTAGCACAAAAAGAATTGTCTAAGTAAAAATACGATAGGCAACCAAAACAAAATCACATAAGGAGCATATCTAAAGATATATCATAATTTTACATGTCCAACAGTATAAATCTCCCAATAGAGGAAATAACTGTGTTTATTCTTTGGCAAGGTACAGTAGAGCATTTGATTTCCACATTTTGAGATGTAACTTTTATTGCCTGAACTCAGAGACAATCCAGACCTAAGCCTACGGATGACTGGCTTCAGGCTCAATTCTTCATGGAAAGATCCCATAGCAGGGAATCTATTTGCCAATCCCTATCTCCAGCCCGCAAGTAGAAAAGGCTTGCACAGGAGAACAAGAAGATGCTAAACATTTAGGTTCCTGTTGCACAGGAAACTTCTTAGTAGTTAGCATTAGATAAGACTTAAGTCAAGATTCAACGCTCCCAAATGAAGTGGGAAAGAAGCGGGGGGGGGTTATTATTTAATGTGTGACATTAAAAGGGAAAACAACTCACAGCCCTGAATGATGCCCTGTAACAGTAAGGAAAGGAGGGAGATGATCTACTTGCTGTCAGTGCTGCTCTTGTTTTTCTTCACTAGACTCAGAGTCTTCTGCATCCAAAAGAGGGGTTACCCAGATGAGAAAGGACATACTCGCTCATCTGACAGATTCTCGTGGTTCCTGACCTGGCAGCTCATTTCTTGCTCTTTGTTCTATTTTAACCCCCCCATGCCCACTTTGTTGTGCAGTGCTGTGCCATGATTTATACCCACCAGTGTGCTTTCTGCTGTGCATCTGCAAGTGGGACAACTTGAAGTATCTCTTGTTGCAGCCCGGGTAGGCACACATGAAGGGACGCTTTTCATTCGTCTCGCTCGCCGACCGGACAATCGTTGGAGCAACTCCTGGCACTCGTCGGACATCCTACAATGACAGAGACCTGCTAATGCAATGTGTTTGTAGCTTTTACTTGGCATATTCAAAGACAAACAATAAGAGGTGCCTCCCCAGGACAAGGAGATACTTAGATAGATCACTCTATAAACAGACAATTTTATTTTTTTCTGTATTAACAATCTGAAACCTCAATACACCTTGATCTGTTCTTTGCAGAATATTAAAGTTATTCAAGGGTGAAATACAGTGAACTCTACTTAGTGAATTCTCTCACCAATATCTATATGCAAGATTAAATACCCTGCACTCTGACTTACATGTATAACCACACAATCTTGGCAGAACTCTTATTGGCATATGAAGTAGTTTTAAATTTAAATTTAAATTACAGCGTGAGAGATAAGAGCATGAGCCAGAGTATTATTATTCTCTTTGTTTTAAATACTCACATGAAACTAAAAGACAAGGAAATTAATGTCTTGGATTAAGACAACCTGATTAAAAACAAAACAAAACAAAAACTACTGTCTAGGTGGAGCTGGTGAATAGTTCAGCCTTAATGCATTTTGGCCATTGTCACAATGTTCCATCAAAGATGATCTCCTCCTTCTGGGGTAATTAACTTCTTTAAACAATGTCAACCGCTTACTTTTATTCACTCAACAAAAGCTAGCTCAGAAGCCTATTTTTGAAAGCTTACCATTGAATAATGTCTTGCTAAACTACACAGAAAAGGAAAAGGAGAAAAGATGATACCTAAAAACACTGCTATATGCTGACAACACAGAGCAACACAGAAAAGAGAGATATTCTGTAATGACTTTGCCATCAGTTTTATCTTTTACAGTGGTATTTATTGATATGACTGTGTCAGAAAGGGAGGAAATGGTGAGTTCCTTCCAAATATTCACTAATTATTAGTCATTAGGAAACAATCACATATTATACTTTGTTTTAAGGGAATATGTTTGAATTAGTAAAGTTTCAGAAATACATAAAAGAAAAATGTCCTCTAACACTTTCATATATATAATTATCAATGTAATCCGTTGTAACCACAGAAGCTCCACTTGGCCAGAGTGATTGGAGCCAGAAGCTGGAAACTGGATTGTATGTTTTGGACCATCCTGAGAAGGATGTGAGAAATACTGCTTTGCAGACATACTTTAGAAGGAAAAATAAGCAATTTTAAGTGACTCTGTCAGAAAGAAATCTTTAATTTATAGTTCAATGGCTTCAGTGAAGTCAGGACACTTATGTAAAGCATTTCTTGATAACAGAGGGAAACCTCAAATGAGGGATGGGTTTATAAATACCAGTGAAATAGTAAATTAACACTATAAACAGTCAGCAGTTCTATTTCTCAGTGGAGAATGCCCTACTGTACTCACTTGTATGCCTCTAAAAACTCCATGGGTGTGTATTCTGTATTGGGCCCCACAGCTGTATAACATGGGAGCACTGTGGTTCTCATTTTCATATCCTGCTGTATGGCTGTAAATAAAGAGGAGAATAATGGAAAAATGAAGTATTTTTCAGTATTCAGCACCATGTGAGAGGTTTCATTTCTTAAATCAGTGATAACATATTCAGAGTTCACTTTTCTAGCCTTGATTTCAAAGTTCAAATGAAATTCACCAAAGGAAACCTGCTCTGCCTCCAGATGGATCTGCCCCCCTGGCACAATGCACTGACTCCATACATACATCTATTAGTATCCATTAAGACAGTCCAGTTAAAAAAAAAAAATGGAATTATCATGATTTGAACTCTGATACAATACATCTTTGTGATGTATTTCCACAAAGATTTTAGGTAAGAGGGAAAAATTCACATAGCAGCATAACAGTGTCATGTGCACATGTACACGTTATTTATCAGTTAAATGTGGGACTGGCTATTGCTAATATCTTTTGGAATGAGCAAAATGCCTCAAGTTTCACATTAAGTGCAGTGGATTTTTGTCAGCACCTCATGACTCAGATATTACCAGATACTACCAAGAAAGTGATGACATTTATAAGAATAGCAGTCATGTCCTCATAAACAGAGATTACAAATCAGTGTCTAAACTATTTATCCCACATATCAGCTTGCAGGATGCACTACAAATTAACCCTTTATAAAAAGAAAATTAAAACCCAAAACCAGACCATCCCTATTAGGTATAAATTTTCAAGATTCCCCATGCAAAGCATTAATTTTAAAAACTTGTAACTTTTGCTGTGTTTTGGGTGTGTGACGGTCATATGTTTTGTTTAAAGATGTTCTTCGAAGTCCTGTGTTCTACACAGCATTATTGGAACATTGCTGTGTCTCCTGTCTGCAGCCTTCTTAATGTCAAAATTATGTAAGTACATTTTAGGTTTTACTTTTGATGGAGTATGTTACATTAATGTCTACATTATCACATGTAGAAATATACATTGGCAAAGGTAAGTGTACATGTTTCACACAACACTAGAAATTGGAAAGCTCTGAACAAAGCCCAAGGGCACACAGCTAGGGACATAGATGGATACATAGGATGTTATCCCAGTCTTTGCCAAATGCTTGCAATAGCAATTTGAAGGTGTCCCTGAGGCACAACTCATTTCACTGTTCTTTCCTTTCTCTTCACTCAAAGTTCATGTGCAGAGTAGAATTACAAGGAAGTTTTAAACCCCTTCAGTGATTTTCAGAAGAGGCAGTGGAACTGGAATAGGGGGCATGTCTAAAGAGTCTGTGAACCTTGCTGAAGAGGAGGGGAGCAGCATTTGTGAGCAACTCTTAGTGCAGTGGATGGGTTACACCCCTCAGCATTCACCCCCATAGTGACTTGCCGGCTGCCACCCGGCAGAGGTGTTCTCTGAGGTCAATTCCTTTGATGCTTTATAGTACCAGCTTCAAAGCCTGGCTAAATCTGACTATTCAAATGAAAGGCTGCACCTTTGGGGGAAAGTACACTCTCTTTATTTCATTTTTAAGTAGCAAAGAGGTGATCATAACTAAATAAGTTATAGAGTGTTGGCAAGAAAGTATCTCTGATCTCTAGTATTATCCATAATACGAGCTAAAGATACCACTATTGGATTTAAATGGATTAAATTCTTCTACAGATATGCACCATGTCCAAATAAATAGTCTCCTCTCTGCCCAGGGCCCAGATGTAGCCTTTTGGTCCTTCATACAAGTCACAAACTACCATTTGCTATTACTATTTGATCCATTCAGGTTCTCCTGAATCAGCATCATTTTCCTCTCTATTTAAAGTCAGCAAGTCTGTATATGTTAAAAAACAAGAAAAAGGGAGGGGTGAGGTGTGTTAAATTTATCCAACCCATGGTGATACTCATGCTGATTACAAATTACACAGTGAATTTTAAAACAGAAATGTCACAAAAACTACCACCGATAAGGAGGATTTTCTGCAGTAGAAGTTATTGCTGGTCTGTAACACAGCAGTAAATCAAGGGTAAATATGAACTCGGGCATTGGTCACCCTGAGTTACCATGTAACCTCCCATTCACACCCATCCTAACAACCTTAAACACTACAACAACAGACACAAAGTCAGATAAGAATTCCCAGGGCAGAAACTTTAGAAGGAGAAGCAGTAAAAGCTTACACCATAAAACACAGCCCCACTTTCCCTCCAAATTCTCATGGTTTTCATCTTTCAGTGATAATCTTTTTTTTTAAAGACCAGGCAGTTCTGAAATAATTCCTCCCAAGAATAAGAAGCAGAACAAAGATCCTCTCTGTGCCCTCAGGAGTGGTTCTGTGAATGAGAGGTATCCTCCAGATGATCTCCATCTCAATTTTTATTGCAGTCAGGAAGCCTTCCTCAACATTCAGCCTTTTACATGTTTTCTCCCATTATTTCTAGTCATACTTCACTAAAACTGCACACACAACTGCAAAGCCATGAAGATTAAAACCTGTTTTCTGGGCCCCTTGACCCATAATATACTAAGTCCTTAACCAGCTCCCTAGGAGAGACACTTTAATAATCAGGAGCACTAGTTCCCATTTTACATTGGGCACATTTCCATCAGCTTTGGCTGGTACTCAGCGTGGCCATATGGATGCTGACAACAAAATGGATCACAAGAGATTTCTTGTTTAAAATTCTATTTATTCATTATGAAGCACTATGGAATAATCTGACCTTCGGGGAGAGAGAAATTAACAGGTGGATAATCTTTCCAGCTAGTGGGAAAGTGGAACACTGTAGGAGGAGTTTTCACAAACCATCCCTATACTGCTGCTCTCTTGAACTCCAGCCTTCACTCTGCATTGACAGTAACCTCATTGTGAAATACAACTTTTTCCTTCCAGCCCCAGGCACAAGGTATGTCACAAAATGTGTGCCACAGTTGGCTTGTTCCATATGGCTGCAATTTATATACTATAATAAAAGCAGTGATAGAAGAAACAATAGAAATCTAAATATGTTATTAAACTCAAACAACCGCTTTATTGCATGCAAGAGATGATGAGCAGAGGTAATGCCTCAGCTACACACATGAGTAATACAAGTAACTGATGAATTTATACCTGCAGAACATTAGCAAAACTGAAATCTCCAGAGGGTAGGACATTTCTTAACTTTCACCTTTTCTAGTTAGGCACTCTATGTTTAACTAGGCAAAAAGACAATACCTTATACACTTAGGGCACCAAATCTATACATATAATAATGACAAATCGTCGTGGTAGACTCTCAGGACTAGATGACAGCCTAGATCTCCACCAAAGCACACATTCTCTCTCAGCAGGACAGGCTGCTCAGACAACACCACAGCAGCCTGGAAAACTGCCAACAGAGCCACTCACTGCTCTGCTGCAAGTGCACTCAGAGCATGGCCAAAGCTCCTACACTGTGTCTTCCCCTGCTCCAAGGGCTGAGCAGCCCCCAGGAGAAATCCAGCTAAAGCCAGAAAGATAATCAGAGAGCAAACAGTTGAATCAACCAAAGAAAGGGGGGAAAAAAAAGAAGAAAAATCCACAGTAAGGCCCAGAGTTAGCTCTAGAAGAGCAGACTGATCCCTCCACAGGTCCTAAAAGGACTCAAAACTAAGCAAGGCCAGATGCAGCCAAACTGGCCTGCCAGGATACAACACAAATTTTCATTCAAGCAAGGACTGAAAGATTTGGCCTCACAGGACAATTCTGCCTTTACTTTTAAATACACAACTCCCTTTAACTTCAATGGGAACTGCACAAAGGCAGAACTGGACTACAAATATTTAGACTTCAGGTTAGTTAGTGAAAAAAGGATTCAGTATATTTTATTCTCTGAATCTAGACAGCCAGAAACAAACCTGGAAACATAGCCATAAAATGTAGTTCTAGATAACTCAGAAACAAAGACTGATACTTGCACAACACAGAATGCTAAGGAAACTCTCTGTGTTGTAGAGTATTTAAAGGCCTTGCGTTTACCATTAGCCCAGCAAATCCTTAACACTCGAAGAGTAGCTCTTTTAAAATGATTAATCTCAAAGCTGTACAGATTGTACAAAGATTAATAAAAATGAAGGTTTTACAGATGAGAATGTGTGATGAAAAACAGAGCAGCTTTAGAGAGTTGTATCAATCTAAGTGGTTATAAAAAAAAACTCATAAAAGATGACATTCTAATCTGAATATTTTAAAAAATAATCAAGCTGCAATTTCTCTCTCACACCATTTTTACTTTGTTAAACTGAAATTGCCTGTCTAATGCATAAAGCAGTTACAACTTAATCTGAAGAGTTAAGCTTTTCATTATTACTTCATAAACCAAAAAAGGGAAGCTTTAGGGCACATTGAGGAGAGTTAGAAAATTTCAGATGAAATGTGAATACACATTGATTCATGAGATTCAGACTTGGAAGAATAAAAAAAGCCAGAAAGCGAGATTACATAAAACAGGCACCACATTAAGCCTCAATTTAATTGTGTTTCAATGCAGGAACAGGAATTTTAGGGTTTAGAAACAGAGCCAAAAATGAGGCAAAGTGAGGGTGTGGGCTAGTCCTGTTGATAACAGAACATAAAGGAAGAGAAATAGAGTTAATTCCCTCTGCTAAAATATTTACCATCCTAGCACCCTGGGAAAAATATGTATGGAGACAGCAAAAAGATTCTGATTAGTTATATAGAAGATCCTGTTTCTGCCTGGTTTTTGTCTAACACTATTATGGAGGATATAGTATAAAGCTGCATTTTTATCTGTACTTTCCAAGGCAAAGGAATACTAAAAAACATGATTTCACAGATTAGAGCCCTTCTGCCATCTTCAATGAGAGAACCAGGTGGCTGATGAAAAGAAGGGTTTGGATTTTCAGGGGACCCTAGTATCTCTGACTTCAATAGTCTATCTTTGGTTTGGGGTTTTTTTTACCATTGACTGAGTGGAATCAGGATTTTACCAAACAGTTCCTTTCAAAATGAGACCCTCAGCTATCAGTGGGAAAGGATAAAATCAGTATTAGAGACAGTAGTTTATTGTCTATTTCCAGTTCATTTTGACTGCAGAAAGGAACTCAAGTAGAAAGTTCTGCATCTCCAAATTTTACTAATAATATCACCAAAACTAAACAGAAGAACCTTTACAATTCAATCCTAAACAAAATAATTTTTCATTGTCTTCTTTTAGGTGCCATTTTAATAGTGTTTTCAAGAGATCAGACCTAATATTCCTTCCCAGGACCTGAGAAAACAACAATACCAATTTTCATATAACATGATGCATGTTTCACATCCAGGTAAAAGCAAAAGGGGAAAATGAAAAATTTGTCTGGTTGTATACTCTATTTCAGATGACTGTTGGAAATATGGATCAAGACATTTTACTTGAGAAGATGAAGAGAAAAATACATTAATTCTTGCTGCCAGGAATGTAGCTACACTTCTTGTCTACCATGCTATATCATTTCCTGCTTGGTATCAGTTGTTTCCATGTCACTTTTATACATAACTCATCAAAACCTCAAGGAATGTTTTATAGTCGTGAGGTCTCCCTCTACAACCACTATGAAAGGAAGCAGTGTTTTTCATATTGGACAAATAAAAAAGAAACACAAAAATATTACAGATAGAAACTCATGGGAAAGGTGTCCACTAATGTGGGACATGCATTTTGAGACATCTGGGACCTGAGTTCTCAGGGTAATAAACAAACAACCCGCTGGCTTTCCTGCACCACTATAAATCTGATCTCAGCTGCTCTAAACAAAATACCACAAAATAAGGAACAAATTATCAGCAAACACTCTGAGGAGATAAAATCCAGTCCCACAGTGATGTTCTCTGCCTTAACAATGAAGCTTTTCCTTCAGATTCTTGAAGCTGCCAGCTTGTGTGACAACTCACAGACAACAAGCCCACCCTCCCTCTTGTTTACCCAAAGTTCAGAAGGTGACAGAGAGGTCTCTGAACAAACAAGCAACATAATCAACACACTAGCTCACAAGGCACCGTTCTTCCCTCACAGGAGTTATAAGAACATCTTGTGCTCAATCAGAGCTCAACCAAGTTGGCATTCAGAACCTAAATGAGAATTTAAAACCTGTACACATTCAAGTCACTTGGACTGTATTGTCTTCTTCTCCAGGGACAACTCCTGGTGGAGAGAAGCTCATCTTGGGCTATCAGACATCCTTTGGTTTGCCAGCAAGTAGAAGTATCTAGAAGTCACAGCTGCAGCCTTTTCTGTCTGCTTCCCCATTTTCACCTCTCTTCCCTTCCACTGCCAGTCTATCATGTTACTATACTCTGCCAGAAGACAACATCTCATTTCACCTTAGATGTCTCTCTTCACCACCTAGCAGTGGCTGGCCAGGGACTCTATTCCATATCTTTAACTGCCCACCTCTGTTTGTCTCTCAGGCCATGCCTTTTGCAGACTCCTAATGCTTACACTCACCTCAAAGATTACTCACTCAAATATTAAACTCCACCAAGATAAAGAAACTTGTTGCTCTCAGTTCAAATATTCAATATTAAAATACTTATGGAGATAAAAAACATTCAGGAAAAAAAGTCTTCTACGGCCTTAGAACCACAGGCTGAAGCAGGCTCTGAGCAGATAAAATCATTCAGTCTTTTAGACACACAAAGTAGACTGTTCATAAGCTTTCGACTCAACAGGAATGATTTCCACAATGACTGAAAAGGATACAGATTTGGCCACCTGACTGTTTTGATCTGGAGTGAGGAGATTCTGGAACTCATCACTCAAATATTGGCAAGAATGCAAAAAGAGCTAAAACCAGCATGCTCTCAGATAAACTGCTAGATAACTTCAGCCTAGAAACTACTAACTAACTCTACCTGAAATGCACAGCAACAGCTTCATTTCAGTGTGTTAAACTTGTGCTGAACACGAACCCAGAAAGAAAGCTACTGATCTGGTCTGCTGTCAAGTATAAAATGTATGACCCATAAGTTTTATACAATGGTAGAGTTCTCTAACTATTTGCAGAACTTACTGGCAATGTTTGCTCCCTTCTCATAGTGTGCAAAAGTCCCATTGAAGCCAGGAAGAAGTGCTGAGGAGAACTGAAGGCAAGGAGCTAAACAGGGACTGTCATCGTTGGACAGAATCTAGAAGCTCCATATTTCAACAGAAAGGTTGATTCCAAAATTCTTAAATTACAACTATAAGATTGAGAAAAGCATCTGAAATACTAAACGCCTGGGAATCACTTATGAACAGTTCATATATTTTAAAGATGTAAATCTTGGGAAGAATACCTTATGTTCATGGCAACTGAGATTGGAGGTACTGTGTATTGTAACTCTCAGCCAGAAAAGACAGATAACTATTTTGGCTCATATTACCAGTGATGAGGCTATGTCTAGCGCTGATTTTCCACAGATTCTACAATCTTGGCCTATACCAAAACTTTCAACTTTTTTTTACCATAGATCATTCATCTTGATTTTTTCCCCCCCTTTTCATGCATCCTAGGTCACATACTTTACACTGCTAACAGTCTGACTCCTGGACAAGTAAGAAGCCATTTATTTTGTTCAGTACTCCTTTAATATTCCTATTGTGACTTTTTTTTCACTGAGTTCCCCAAAGAATAACCTCTTCCTTGCTTTAATAACTTGGACCTCAGTCAAGGTTGATGTGTTTCTCCATTTTGCAGGATATTTTCTTCAAAAGAGACAAAACAGTGTCTAATATTGAAATGAATGATCTTTAAAGGGTACAGTTTAAAAAGGAAATCAAAAACAGTTATGGGAAAAAAAAATAGGAAATAACCTTTAAAACTAGAGGATCAGCAGCAAAGACAGTGAACTGTACACAACTGTAGGATTTTTGGACCTTCTCTAGCCACAAGAAAGCTCCTTGACAGCTGTCTTCAGGCTAAACTCTCTCCTTCGGTTCAATACAAATAGTTTACTATGTTACTATCTTCTCCCCCTAACCTTCAAACACTGTTTGTGAATGAGCCAGAAGCAGACCCACAATATTTTTCTTTATCGTGCCACAGCAGCGTACACTAAGTTCATCTCGAACAAAATTTTCACATTTATGGACAACTACATGAAAGCATAGACCTATGCAAGGCTTTCCTCGGCCTCTCCTTGAGGACCGCACACGCTTAGACACAGAGAACACCTCAAAGTTGTCAATACCGTCCTTCGGTGGGGAGTTTTCAGAGCCAATCACCTACTCAAAGTAGTGAAACATCTACTCTGAGCAGAGAAGGCAACCTGTGGCTTTCTCTTGGCTGAGATCAGAGGGTGGCTCTTTCGCTCGCGGGGGATGAAACGAGCGGAGGATGCTGTTGTGCACCAGCCTCGGGGTTCTCGGTCCTGCCTCACGCCGCCGGGGCGCGTTGGAGGACGGCTGAGGCTGCCGGGGCCGGCGGGGACAGCGGGCACCGAGCGCTGCAGCCGCCGCCACCCCGGCGGGGCCCCGCGGCGCCTCGGAGCCTTCCTGCCCGGGCGGTCGCAGGAAGCCCCGCGGGGGAGGCGGGCCGGAGCCTCTTCCCGGCAGGTGGGAGGGCGACAATGGCCGGGAGGAAGGAAGCCGGGAGGCGGCCGGGCCGGGACACAGGACGCAGGGCCTGGCGAAGGCAGGGAAAGGGAAGAGGGACGGTAGGAAGAGGCGACAGCTCAAGGAGGAGGGCGCGAAGGGGCGGCGGTCGCCCCTCCGGGACGGACCCAGGGACCCGGGGCGGGCACGGCCCAACCCAGCCCTGCCCTGCCCGGGGACCCCCGCCCGGCCCCGGCGGAACGGGGAGGATGCGGTGCCGCCGGAGCCCTTCGCCTCTGAAACACCCAGGGCTGGGCTCCGTGGGCGCGGCACCCCAACCCTTGTTTTTTATCAAAAAACAAGGCAAACTACAGCCAGGTGATGAGCCACTNCAAGGCTGTGGATCGAAAAGTCCCTTTGAATCTGCAAGCCTGACACTTTTTAAACAGCTGGAAACGGAGACATAAAACTTTTTCCTTGCAGAAAAATAATATCCGATTGAAATAATAATATCACACATTGAAATGAGTGAAACGAATATAAGCACCGGCGAAAAAACGCAGGGGATTATTTGTTTTAAAAAGGCAAATCTGTTAACTGTTTGAAGCAGGAGTGTGAGAGACCACGTGGGTAATGGAGTGAAACAGCTATCGTGACTCATGATGGATGTTACTACATAGAGGGGCTTGACAAGCAGGAGAAAAATGGAGTGGCTGAGCGATAAACGAAGCTCACCGCTGGAACAGGCGCTTTCCCCGCCGGTACACACCTAAGGCAGCTCGGCGGCGACTGCAGCCCGCGGCTGCCCTGCCACCGCTGTCGGCTCGGAGCGGCAAACACGGGCCCGCGGCCGCGGTAGGGGGCGGTGGGAGGCGGACACGGCCCGGAGCCGCTCCGCCGCGAGCCCCGGAAGCGTTGGCCCGGCCGGCCAGATGCTTCCCGGGCCGAGGAGGTGCCGCCCGAGGCAGGCTCCCCCCGGGCCGCCCGCGGGGCTCCCCCTCTCCGGGCTTTCCCCGCAGCGCAGCTTCCCGGCGAGCGGCGGGGGACGAGGCGGGAGCCCCCGGCCCTTCAGGATTGATGCCGGGCAACAGCCGCTCGCAATAAACGCAAGCCTCCCCGTTGATTAATCACACCTAAATTCGCTGGACTTAGGTGGTGAATTTATCTCATTCTGTTATTAGAAGAGGGGTTTTTTTCTTCTTTTTTTTTTAATTTTTATTTCGTGGCAGGTAGAAGCGACCTAAAAAAGCCAGATTGCAGTGGGAAACTTTTGCATATAAAAACAAATTAAATTACTTCAATCCCGAAGTATGCGTAATATCATTTGTCAGTATCACTGGACACTATTATTCATTACTGTGTCTGAAGTGCTATTATGCTACTACAATGTCCTGCATATCAGCTCAGGAATTGTTAAACTCTCCTGCAGTTTCCCCATTTGCAATAGCAGCCCGTGCTGGTCTGTGCCAACTACGTTTTGCAATTCCACGAATTCTTCCTGTAATGCTGCTGTAATTAATTCCTCCAGGACCCTGATTTTTATTAGAAGTGCCCGCCCGATGCATTTACAGCAGGAGATTTCCCTTTAACTTTCTTTCGCTTGACAGTTCATTTATAAGAGCCTCCCCCACAATATCCAGTTTTTCCCCTCCTTTGCTTTTTCATAAAGCAATACACTTATTCATCTTGTCACAACTCGCAGCCACTGTATTCTATGCAGCCTTTGGGTGACAGTGTCCCAAACAAGCCGCTGCTCAGGCCCGGAGGGACCCCCGGCACAGCTCCCTCCCGCCCTCCCCGCCTTCGCTCCCGGCGGAGCAGCACCGGCCGCAGC
>VYZS01100356.1:0-13469 GCA_013400695.1 Neodrepanis coruscans | reverse complement strand
ATATATATATATATATATAGCACATGGCCAGCCACACAGATCAACATAGACAGAAACACTCAAGCAAACACAGATGGCATGAACGGTGAAATCCTATCCTCCTCCCTGGCATGGGTCCCTGTAACCTGAGGTGTGACTCTTTCTGCTGGCACTTACACTCCATACCGAGACACATATATAACAGGGAAACCTCTCAAACAGTAAGATTTAGAAATAGTGTCTAGTCTAGGAACCTAGTCTAGGAGAGACTGTGCCGATGAGGTGTGGGGCATAGCCAGACAATCGTACCGACCAGCAGTTTAGTTACACAGGACAAGCCTTTTTGACCTACTCATCCCACTATTTTCTCACACTTGCTCATTCCTGTATCACCTTGACCTGTTCCTTTCCCTGCCTGTTCCTTTTCCTTGCCCTAAATATCCCATAATAAATCTTAACAATCCCAAAATGTTCTTCCTACTTTGCATCTCATGCCCTAGGCAGTTAAGACCCTCAGTCTGTGAGTTGATACCTAGAGCTTTTTGTTTGACTGCTGGGTGTGTTCCCCGCAGCTTCATGGATCTCAGGCTTGCCTGGGAGGGGCTGTGGAGGGAAGGACTCCCTTTGTCTGACCTAGCTCCCCGACTTGCTCAAGTGTCTCCTCTGTGCATGAGGAGATGAGCCTTTAATCACCTAACCTACCACACTGGCAACTGAATTTAAATATCACTGTTGAGATGCTGCCAGTGCTGCACATTAAGGTGTGCAATGCCAATCAACAGAAGAGATTCAAGGCAGGGACTAAGCAGAAGCAGCCCAAAATAGCACAACTGCAGGACTGTACAGGTGAAAGGCCTTACCATAACCACTATAAAAAGAAACACAATGAATTTCCAAAAAGGAACTTAGGCTCAGAGTTTTTATATTTAATATGAGAGACTAAGAATAAGGACTATAATGAGATTCTTCTCCCCTTTGCTGCTTCTTTCTACACTACAAACAACCATTCTATTTATACCCAGGCCACTGAAGCAGCTCTTCTGTTTCAGACCTTACCCCCAAGAAAATCATTCAGATTTCCAGATTAGGTCTACTGCAAAACCTTGCTGAGGCATCACTTGACCACCCGGTCAACTGAGCAGGTGCAGCACCTGGAAATTCCCACGTTTGGTTTTTCTGGGAGCTCATCCAGCGTGACTTTTCTTGACCAGACACAATCCTCGTAAAATAACTTTGCTCATAAAATACAAAAAGCTCTCAGCCTACAATGATTTGACATGCGCTGGTTACATGCGTTATCTATTCAAATTGGACTGCCTGCCAACTGGTGTTATTTATGCACCAACATAGCTGTGCTTGTCCTGCACACAGAATGGATCGCGGGATTGCAAACTGTGATAGGAATCCAGCATTCTTTATGAGCCTCTCGCTTAATCAGTACATGCACAGCACTCTGTGAATAACAAAAATAGACATGCTGCCTACTAGCGGGTCTCAGAAATAATCAGGACGCCCTTGGTAAGGGAGAAGCATGCCCAGGTGACCTTGAGCACAGCACAGTGCCCTTCCTCTGCTCTCCCCTCTCCCTGGCACGGAGCTACTGCCACAGGAACTCCCCCTCTACCCTAGGGACCGCTGCATTTCCAGAGGCGCGGGCTGCGGAGCGCTTGCGCGCCCTGAGGCCGGGAGGTGAGAACTGGGTGCCCATACACGAACACGAGAGATTACAGCGGATTTTCCTTCAAACAGCGACACAAGCACACAGCTCTCCCGGGGGAGGCTCTTCCTCGGCTCTGGCCTTACAGCGCTGGCGGATGTTGTCTTGCGGCGTTCCCCGCCGCTCCACCCAGTACGGCCGGCGGCGAGGGCTCGGTGTCGGATACAGGACTTGGAGCCGGTCGCAAGCTCGGTCCTTCGACCGCGAGCGCCGCGCTCTCCGGGGCCCGCGGAGGCCACTCCCGGGAGAGAAAAGCCGAGTGGGGCGGAGCGGCCCATCCCGCCGCCCTGCCTGGGGAGGGACCCGACCCGCAGCCGCGAGCCGGAGGACGGTGCCGCTTCCCGCAGCCTCCCGGGCAGCCAGACACGTGTATTCCCGGGGCAGTGCCGGCCCCTCCGCGGCGGGGGGAGCGCCAAGGCCCCACGGGGCTGGGGCGGTCGGACAGCAGAGCCGTCTCCCCCTCCGCGGCGGGAGCGGAGTGCAGCGGCCCGGGGAGGGGGCGGGGAGGATGACTTCATGCCGCCGGAGCGCCGTGAATTTAGGAGCAGCAGCTGCCGCCGGCGGCGGTGGCGGGATGTGGGGGTGAAGTGACAGTGGGAGCTGCCGCCGGCTGAGGGAGGAACAGCACCGGGCACCCGCAGAGCCCAGGGGTTGTGGGCCGTCACCAGCAGCCGCTGCGGGAGGGAGGGAGGAAGATGCGCTGAGCCGGCCGCTGAAAGGTGAGCGGGAGCTGCCGGGCACGAGGGCGGGCGCTGCAGCG
The DNA here is from genome assembly GCA_013400695.1 of Neodrepanis coruscans. Classification (NCBI taxonomy): domain Eukaryota; kingdom Metazoa; phylum Chordata; class Aves; order Passeriformes; family Philepittidae; genus Neodrepanis; species Neodrepanis coruscans. Next base: position 11,013 of record VYZS01100356.1, on the reverse strand, counting down.
CTGCCCGGTTGCGGAGACGCGGTGCTGCCGCTGCGAGCCGCCCGGTTCGGATTGCCCAGCTGCCCAGCGCAGGCACGGGCTGGAACTGTGCTGGCGCGCGTAGCTTCTTCCTTCTCTTTCCCTCTCCTCCATCTCTTCCCCCGTGGTTCCCTCCAAAAGCATCAAGGCTGTCCCCTCCTTCCGAAGTGCCACAGTGTTGCGTTTATCTCCCGCTGCCAGGATGTGCGGTGGCCCCGTGCCAGCTCCCCGGTCCGCGGCCCGGGCTGCCCTCGGTGCCCGTGTCAGGAGGGCGGCGCGGCGGAGGGGGAGCCGCGTCGGTGGCGCAGCACAGGACGGGGGCGAGAGCGGGAGGCCGGCGGACACTGCGGCAGGTGCGGGACTGCGCCCCGCGCTCCCGCCAGCCCGGTGTGCCTGCCTCAAGTGATGGGAAGACATCTTAGGGCAGAAGGGGAACAGAAGCAAAAGAGGATGTCTTCTCATGTAGATTCCTGTATTCGGAAGTCGTTTCACAGGTAACTAAAGAGTGTAGGAGTTGAAGAACGAGGCCTTACACCAAAATGGATCCTGTTGACTTTCGGAGACTTTCGTGGGTTTTTTTTTTCCATTTGTATCATCTAGCACAAGGTTCGTGACAAACAAAATAGGAGCAAAATTCAAATGCAGTTGTTTGTTAAATGGAAGAATTAGTGAGTTGCTTTTCCATCATACCATCTGTTGAAGTGGAAAAAACAAGAGTGCATTCAGATTGTAGCTTGGCCATTGACGTTGCACGTTGCTTGTAGTATGTTTGCAGGTGTTAACATCAGATTAATAGTGTCTTGGAATTGAGTGAACGGGAAAAAACCCGTGTCTGGCCTATTTTTTTTTTTTTACTTTGTTCTGCTCATAAAAAAAAAAAGGTTGCCCTAAAGCAGATACGGCAATACAGGAGGGTAGGGTTGGTGTGCAGAGGCAGATCATTAGAATAAACACTATGTATAATGGTTAATGGTTCTATGTGGTTTGTAAATGAAAACGATGACTGTGCCTCTGGAAAGTAATCTGTCCTTAATGGAAAAGGAAGCAATGTACTGGAAGCTGAAGGTTACTTTATTCAATGTCTGTTTACCTATATGTTCTTCTTAAAGGATCCTGTTAACCCTGACTATATATACAGAAGCTCAGACAGTTGTGGGTTCTCGGTTGTGGTTGAAGCCTCTGGTCAGGGTGCTAGAGTGACAGAAATAATATTATGGGAGATAACAGGGAGTTGCTTGGTATGTTGTCGTTATTTCTGGGAAGATGTTTAAATGCATGTGTTTGCCTCAGTACTGTAGCTGGATGTGCAGAAGGTGAATGGTGGCTACAGAGACAGAAAATGTGAAGCCTCACTTGTATTTTATACCCAAGGCTGAAACAAAGAGTAATGATGAACTGCAGTGTCAGAAATCAGTCCAACAGATTTCTGGTTCTGAAGAAGAGGTATTAACTATGACCCCATATAGGCTTCTTGCTTTAAGCACATCATGGCATATCCAATATATGTATTTCAAGCTAGAAAAAAACCCATCATTTTGTCAAACATATATCTTTCATCAACCAATGTTTATTCTTTTTTCCTGTGAAACACTTGAAAGTGTTAGTTAGGACATTTCTACTGTTTTTTCCTTTCTGGAATAGAGCATGACTGACTGTCTCAGTGGTTGCAATGTTGTAGTCATTGTCTGATTTTGTCTCTAGTTGTGTTGTGGCAAAACTGTAGCTGGGGTTTCATAGTAGTCCACACATTCTATATAAAGTTGATTTTTTTCACTGAATGGCCTCCCGGTCAGTTGGTGCATACGCAGGGTTGTATAAGTGCTCACTAATGTTGAGATGCTGTTATCACAGTAAATGTAGCTTTTTATGCTTCCTGACAAACATAGATAATATTTTAAAAGACTGTTAACTTTTTTTTTTTTTAAACAATATGGTGGCAGGGATGAAGGCTGGCTGATGAACAGCCACACTGCAAACTTGCATTGCTTTTGTTTTTATCTTGTGTTCTCCAAAGGCAAGTGGTGTAGTGTGCATGAGTCCATAGAAAGCATATATATTATCAGTGTGCATTTAGTTCAATAGTGTAACTGATGTAAATCCACTTCCTACAGATTTCTCTCCCACAACTGTTCTTTCTCCTTCTGTTACTGTAACTTCCATACCTCTACTAAGCAAACAAAAGCATCTTTATTGTGGTTGATCTGGGAAGTCAGCCCCACTGACTGAAAGAACAGCCTAGTTGGCCGGCTGGTTGGTGCTAGACAGGCTGGGTAGCAGCTGAGATTTAGTTGCCTTTTCCTCAGAGGTTCTGCTATTTTGGAACACTTCATCTGAGTTAGTTCTTCAGATTTGTAACAGCTTAATTATCTTTGAGATTTCTAGGCTGTAGTCAGCCTTTGAACCAGGAGGTTCATTTGCCCAGTTTTATGAGTGGGAACCAGATGGGGATGTTTGCATAAGTCTTGTTTCCTTAGGAGAACAATCTGGAAAACCCAATGACCTTGAATGCTCTTGAAGTTGCCGAGATTTGATTTCATTGTGGTCCCTTTCAAAGGATGAAGTGGAACAGTTCAGTTCAATATATTTTCTATTATTATGACAATGTTTAAAGCTGATGTTTCTAAGTGCTGTTTGAACTAACTGAAATAACCATATTTCAGAGCAAGCATGTCATTTTTCAGTTATGTTGTTACTAGACTTTCATCTGGATTCTTTTTTTTCCCAGTTTAAGAATTCCTTAAAAAAGGCTTAAGCATGGTATAAGGGGGCAGATATTATACAAGGAACTTACAACTATGTACTTTAGCAAGTACAAACAGTAAAGAGTATTTCAACAGTAGTGATGCCATTTCTTCTTTTGAAGAACCAATGCACTGACACTTTCCAAGTGCCCTTCTTGTGCAGTAGCTAGTGTTTTTAGGAGAGAAAGAATTTCGATCTGAAAAATAAAGTCCAGGCGTGAAGTGAAACTTCATCTCCTACTATGCAAATGGATATCAAGTTGCACTAATTATTGTCAGTATAAGATCTCTATGTGAGTGCCCAGTCAACTGCAAAGCTAGCAATTGTTAAGGAAAACAACATAAACCGTAAGAGTTTTATCAACTTACAATATATTAGTGAGGGGAACAAGACAGGCATTCTCTTATTTTTATCTTGAATTTGATCTAGTCAAGTAAGTCAGCACTTCTCAAGCCTGGTAATGAACCCCTGAGTTTGATATGAAATATGGAGTTAGAAGTGCAGAGTTGATGGATGCTTCTTGCAAAATCAGGCTGATTTAAGCCTTTCCCTTGAAGGAGACTGCATGTAACTGAAACACAGACATGAATCCATTGATATGTATTGCTTTCATGATGCATTAAGAGACTAGCTTTGATAAAGTCTTCATATTGTATACTCTTATAAAATTACTCTGTTAAGACAACATTATAAAAGATCTGATTATACAAGAACTGTATGTTTCCAGTACATATCCTAGTCTTTAAATATAATCATATCAGAGGAGAAAGTAATACAAAATGAATTCTCATAGTACCATAGTAGCATTCAATTCGTAAAAATGTCCCAGCCAGACCAAAAAATTTCTTTCTTTTTTTTTTTTTAATTTTCCCTTTAATTCTTATGGTAGCACCAATACAATATGACAGTGAGTTTTGTCTTCTGTGATACACTGAAGATATGCTCCATTTCTGAGTTGGTCATGTTTCCATGACTGTAAAATGATTACAGGGTATCTCTGCCTTTGTTCCCTGGATGAATCAAGTATAAAACATGAACTCGAAGAGCTGCAGTGGAAGAATTTCTGTATCAGCTGGAGTGTAGTTTTCTCTTGCAGAATTTGGTTTGTTTTCTAACCTTTATTAAGATGAATCGAAAAATTGTCTACATAGCTCGTCTTTGCCTTTACAGGACTCATGGGGAATTTGACCTTGCTTTATAGCAACTTCATGGTCTCTACACAGTTCTTCATCCTTTTCTGCACTGATGTCCCAGTAATTCATCAGATATGATTGGCAAATAGGTCTAACACCATCATACAATCTTAGTTTCTCTTACTTTGACTGCCTTTTTATCACATCTTTGTTCTAGCAACTATCCCAGAAGATCTAAAGGTACATTGAAGTTATCTTGGCAGCTGTGAGCTAGCCCATAAAATGTGCTGCAGCTTTAATGAGATCATATAGATCTTAATATATCCATATAATTATATATATATTATGTAATATATATATTTGCTAACTATTCACTCATTTGCCTTCTACCTCCTACAGAATTTCCAGTTACACATATGGTGAGCACATAACTGTGGTGAAACGATCTCACCACCTGTTGTTTTAAAATAGCACAGATGCTTATTAATGGCCCTTCCATGATACTGTTTATAGTACATGCTAAACCTCACTTAAAATACTGTGGATCATATTGGTAAAGGGTATTATTACTTCAGCAGCAGCCTTAAATTGATTCCTGTTCAGCATCATGACTTCACTTGCTGTTAGTAGGTAGGAGAGAGGTAAACTTCACAGAAGGGTCAAAGCTGTGATGCTTATTGAGAGAGCTGGCATTGAATGCTTTACAAAGTGTTCTGTGAAAATGCTGCCATTTGGATAGCTAACCAATCTGAAGAACTGCAAAAGTCATGAGCACACAGATTCACTACATTCATAAGTCTTGCGCTGAGCTGATGATTGGGCCAAGGCTCAACAGCAGAGTTTTCACACTTCAAAGCAAGGATAGTAAATAATTGCAGAACTTGAGCCTTCATCAAGAGTGTCTCCTAATATATATTGAACATATATTTACATTTTTTTTTGGTCTAACCCAGTCAAATTGGAAGTTAAAAATGTATTTCTCCTTTGAAATGGTCTGTCTACAGGCATGTAAAAAAATTCTTGTTAAGTGTCAGTTCGCTTGAGATGTTAATTTGAAAGTGCAATCAGGATAAACAGACTCTTCGCCTTTGAGCCTTCCCAAGGTACTTGCTTGAGGCACAGAAAGTTCTTGCTGTCTGCATGTTGATAATGAATTCCAAGAAAACACTATTATACCCTGAAAAAAAAAATAACTTAAAAAAGGAAAAGTTTAGCAAAAGCTCCTAGTAACTAGTAGGATGGGTGGCTTTGTATTTGTTGTGATTTCTGTTTTTTAATGAACCCTGTAGTACATGACAGAGGACATTGTTTGAGTTTAATATTGCTAATAAATTAAAAAATAGTTGTTCATACTAAAAGGGTGACTGTCAGTTGCCTGTTCAAACTGTACGGGGTGGGTTAAAGCTGCTTCTTATTCAATAGAAAAACTCTGTGGCGTATTATAGATGTAGCTTATAAGAATATAAGTCTGCTATTACAGTAAGATGGCTGGCAAAATTCCAGTAAAAGGTGCTTAGAGAAGTAATGAATAAATTAAATGGAGTAATCATGTTTTCATACAGTCTCCCAGTGTTTGGTGCTGAGCACTGATTAGGAGCTCTTTGAGCATAAAGCAATGTTTGCACCATTACGTTTAATTGCGGGATGTGTCTTCACTGCCTGTGTTTGGTCAATCTGATTTCTGTTGATAGGTTCCACAGTATCCTTTGGCAGTTACATGATTCAATGTATGTGGAATGTGTAAGGAAGTAAGTCTCTGTTTTCCCTCAAAATTTGTTGCCTAATGGTTTAATTTGGGGCCTTTTTAATTGTCATTATGTGACTAATGTCAAACAATTGTTTCCAGTTTCTCACGAGTCAAGATTTCACATACCTGTCATGTTCTCTTTTTCCTCAAGAACAAAGTTGTCTTCCTCTGTCTACTCTTTCTGCATGTATAGATTTGTTTCATACTTGATTCATTCGTTGTCACTTTTTTGTATACTTCCTGAAGATTTATTTCTGATGCGCAATGGTCAGAAGTAAGAAACTCTATTTAGTAACACAATCATTTCTATTTATGTCCCATTTCTTTGCTCTTTTTTTTTTTTACTATGCGTGTTTTTTCCAGTTACTGATCATATGTTTCAGTTGGGATGATCTCTTATGCCTCTGCTAGGTTAATTTTTGTTGTAGGATCAATACCATAGTATGTTTGTATGACTGTAAGAAACTGATGCCATTAGCAAGAGACATAAAAGTTGATAGCTGGATATCAAAATGCATATTTTAAAGGTAGTAAATTAAAACATGTAGTGTGTAGCCTTACAGAGCAACAGAGATTCAGTCATAAGTCCTTCCTTTGTTTTGTATTACTCTTTTTTTAAAATAGTTGGATGATGGCAGCTTTACCGAGTTGAGCTAATGTTTGTGAGCTCAGTTACGGAAGCAAAAAATAAATAAGGTTAGATTTGTTAATGCATATAAGAATTGGAGCATGTGAAAATAATTCAAACTGCAAAAGGCAGGCATAATGTGAAACACTGTGTTTTCAAAAAATACGTGAAACTAAAAATAGATTGCTGCATTTTAAGTAACTGTTATTTGTAGGGTCTCATGGAGTCAAAGCGTGATAAGAGATGTGAATGGAGTCTGCATAAATACAGAAGCTGTATGACTTGAAAAAGAGTCAGAGCTTATCAAAATTGATTACAGCATGCCTCTGAAATCTATGGGAACTACAGCTTTTTGTCAGTGAAATAAGCCCATTTTATCCTATTTTTATTTATATACAGGGTACTAACATTTACAAACACCAAAACCTTTTCCAAGCAAAATATTTGTCCTGAATAGGGAGTTCTCTAAGTCATCCTGAATAGCTAGAGGCTTTGTGGAACACTTCCCCCGCTTTTCACCCCTCCTCCCCCTCCTCCCACAATGTATGTATTTCCCTTCAGGGAGTTCAGGTGTTGAGTTGTTGAATGGCAGCTATAATATTATATGGTAGTAAGAATTGTATAATGCCAGTGTCATTCACTCCACATAATGCCACCAGTGCTACCTATCCTTTTGAAGTCTAGTTTTTGTATCTATACCTGATGTGGTACTGCTCAGGCCTGACTGAGGCAATAGCAATATTCTCTGCAATTTTGAAAAATAAAAACCAATGCTACATGGTGGAAAAACAGGTGCAAAGCCTTCACGCATCCCCAACAAGTGCACAAAGCATCTCCAGAACAGATCAAGTTTGAATGGGTATTTATAGAAGATGAAACTGATAGCCCTGTGCTCAGAGGAACACAGATACTGTGTAAGAAATTTAAGCATGTAACATAGCTTCCTCACTGATAATTTCATATTCGTTACATGTTCATGTAACAGCAGGTTTTTAATGTAAGCTAATAATGGGGAATGATTTCATTAACATTTAAGGAAGGAATTGCATGAAGGTGTTTTGCATGATACAATGCATTAGCTAATTGTCACTCTAGAATGTACCTTTCAGTTGTACACTCTGCACAGTTATGCAATTGCTGTATAGACCAAAGAGCAAGGAGAAACATTTTTGTTATCCTCTGTCTCAGATACTGGAGAAATGTATTATTTATGTAGCACCTTTCATCATGGAAGATCTCAAAACACTTTTCAGTGCTTCCACGTTCATTGGCAACATTTGGAAGTAAGAGATGAAAGTTGTTACTTAAACATTGTTTTCCCAGGGTTGTATAGCTGGTAAGTCTGCAGAATCAGCGAGTTATTTATTCAAATCTCCAGAAAAAGGTACTGATTTCTGATGACTGCTGCAGCATGCTGGACTGTGCTATTTCCTTCCAAGCAGAAAATTCTCTTTCCTTTCATTTTTGTGCCTCATAGAAGCAATTTTTGAAGTCCATTCATCCGTTACAGACTGCTGCTCTGCTTCTTAAGTAGTGTTCCTAGTGAGACAACACACTATGCAAATATATCTTGTGTAAATTTACTAGGTTCTGCAAGTCTACTCTTTGTTAGCATTTCTCTTCTTTCATCCTCCTCTAGCATTCTTGGTCTGGCTAGGCCAGACTGGTATTCTTGCAAGTTTTGCAAGTAATTTTTTTTTACTGAATTTTGTAGTATAAAATTTTTGAGTTTATAGTTGTGGCTCTCTTTACCAAGAGAGCGCAAGGTATTTCTTAACTACTGTCTAGAATGTTTATTTGGAGACTAACAAGTTGCATGCCTTGAACAACTGCAGATGATTTCTTAAGCAAACTAGAATTCTAGAAAGAGGAATACTTTAGCACTGTTCTGAGGTCAGTTTCTAAACGACTGTCTATCTTCCTGTGGTGGTGTGCTGTTTTAATTTACTACTGCAGTGGGAGAAATAAAAAGTCCCCAAAACATTCCAAGTTTCCTGTGTTTTCCAGACTCTGTAATCTGAGCCAATTGCAGAACACTGTGTGTTCTTGGAGCCTAGGGTAGCACCTGAGCACCTCATTTTGATGTCCAAGCATGTTTTTGTTCAATAATAAGTTCTATCCAGATCCTCTTGAGAGGAACAGTTGTCTGTGTCACTGTGCTTAGTAATGATTCATTACACTCTTCTCGCAGGGTTGCTCTTCAGTATCATCTTTCATAATTCTATTCTTGTATTAATTTTGGTAACAAGTATGGGATTTCTGAGTTTGGGGTTTTTTTGTTTTTGTGTTTTTTTATGGAGTTGTTGTCAGCAGGATCAGAGTTGCATTCTGTGCTTTAAGTTAAGCAATGTCTGGGAGTGCTGCTGAGGACTAGAACAGTTTAATGTATGACTGTTAAACTGTTGCCGAGGATTTTTGTGCATTGACTGATGTCAACTTGTTCTTCTGAACAAGTCAAAACTCTGGAAATTGATGTGGGTTAGATGCTATTTCCCAATAGCTGATTTGAATGTTGTTTAGAAAACAAATTCTCCATTTGGAAACTTCTTAGTTTACCTGACTCTCCTTTGATGTGGCTGCTATTGAGGCAGGCCAGACTTTAGCTAATTTGACTGGCTTTTGTCTGTTCAAACTGCTGAAAACTGGAAGCTTTCTACGCATCCTGCAGTATCTATCTTTCAGCTGATGTTCCTTCTCTGACGCTTTTCTTGAACGCTTCCTTCCTTGTATCTGCCATTTGTTCTGTTGAAAAAAACTTCAATNTTCTCATGGGTTACTCTTCTCTCCAAATAACCAGCTTACTGAAAGCCAAAATCTTACACTTGGCTTGAAGGCTGATGATGTATCACTAAATGAAAAATTATGTAGGGAAGCATGAAGATTCAGTAGGATTAAANTACCTGACTCTCCTTTGATGTGGCTGCTATTGAGGCAGGCCAGACTTTAGCTAATTTGACTGGCTTTTGTCTGTTCAAACTGCTGAAAACTGGAAGCTTTCTACGCATCCTGCAGTATCTATCTTTCAGCTGATGTTCCTTCTCTGACGCTTTTCTTGAACGCTTCCTTCCTTGTATCTGCCATTTGTTCTGTTGAAAAAAACTTCAATTTCCCATTCCCCCTTCTGAATTTTTCCTGTTCTGCTCATAGAACAGTAATTTCAGTGAAGTATTCTAATTTATCTCTATTCTCTGAGCACATTTGAAAGCTTTGTCAAGGAAACCTGAAATATTTTGGAGTATCATGGTTTTCATAGTAACAGTTGTAGATGGTTTCAATAGTTCTACTTTTTACGTGGGGTTTTTTTTGTGTGATGTGGAAATAAAAAAAGTCATAATGTAGCACCTTAATTTTTTTGATTCTAAACATGTAAAATGGGAATCAGAAGAGAAGTTTTTTCAAGTACTTTCAGCTACTGAAAGCATTGAATCAGAGGTCTTGAGTTTACAAGTGATCAGGTATTAAGAGAGATAGTAAAGAAGCCCATTGGGAATCAAGAAAAATTTTTGAAGTGGCTGTTATGTACTTGCCCATAATCAGCTGTATGTGAAAAGTCTCTTCTCTCCTATTCTTTTGCATGGTTTTAGACATATTTGATGAGGCTTTTTGGTTATTTAGGGTGGCATGGATGGCATCTGAGAGTGAGAAATAATAGAAGTCAGTATCCCTGTGTTTCTATAAATAAAGATTGTATGCAAGGCCTTGCTAAATGCTAGCTTGCCTGTTAACTGAAAGAGTTAACTATTCACAAGTTTAATTCAAGTTTTATTGCTTCAGGTGCTTGATTGTTCGAAACCTGACCAAAACAGAACACAGTTTACTTTCTCCTTGTATTTCTTTTCCCTATTTACTGATTGCTTCCAGAGCTGCATATAGAACTTGATGAAAACACATTCTGGCTTTTGTAGCCATTTACTTTGGTTTCGTGTTGGAAATCTGCATACAAGTATATCTGACAATAACCAGTTATTCCTGAAGGATCATTTGTCGTTCTCTGAAAATCCTTATGTCTCTGAACCCAAGAGGAATAAACCAAGATCAAAATAAGCTCCAAAATACCAAGCTGAGTGCCTCACCATCTGCACTTGAATAATCCATAGCACACTTAACTTGGACTATGCACATGTACATGTCCTTTCCATGGAAACTGGAAGGTTGATGCAGAGAATGGGGATGCCTGGGTCTCATCCTGACATTTAATCATGACAAGTCCGCAAGTACTTGTGAAACATGCAACTTTAATGTAACCAGAATCTCTTTCTTGGTCTCAGTGACTGGCATGTTTTGCTGCTTTTTCTACAGATGATTTTTTTTTTAATTTCTTGTTATTTTAAAAATTGCAAAAGCTCCTCTGCTGTCTGCATTGAGCTATACTTCAACTCTTATTTACTGGAGCAGCCTCAGCAGGATCTATCAAACAGTATGGTTTAGTCTTAGTTTTCTAATGAAAAAACCTGTTTTGACAAGTAATTTCTATTTCCACAATGGCTTGGAAGTGGATGTGCTTAGTGCTTTCTTATCCATCTGAAGCTGAAGAAAAAGTACATATTTACACATGTGAGACTTGTCTCAACCAGTAAACTTTTCTGCCAGGTGCTTTGAAGGAGGTAAATCCAGCTACTTCAAATAACCCCTTTCAGAAAGAAAGCAGTTAACCAAATTGTCATTTGGTTTGAAGTGCCTTTTTTGAAAACATACTTCATCTAATAACTGAAATGATTTTGACTTTTTCATGGAATCACAGAATT